>JAQIXA010003067.1:0-15257 GCA_034699045.1 Nanhermannia cf. coronata Gr-Ori-00579 | reverse complement strand
GGTGATTAGTGATTAGGAAACAAATAATTATTTCGCTTTACACGGGTGTTTGCAAAGCAAACAAAAACCTGGCTAGTGTTAAGATATTCCTTTATAGTCGTAGTTACAAGCAAAGCTGGGTCTATCAGCCAGCTTTATGTACTTTATTAATGTACCTACTTTATGTATGTATTACCATTACAGAGTACAGAGTAGAAATAGTAATTAATTTAATATGGTATAAAGGTATGTAGTAATAATTTAATAAATAAGGGATATTAATAATTATCACTTATTATTAGCATGGGTATCTAAATTAGTTCGCTTCTTTACATTTCTTATGTTGTAAAGAAAACTTAAATTTATTAAAAAGTGCTTATTTAAAGAAATATTGAAACTTATTGAGAAATATGAATAAATTAAGCTCTTATTCTTTTTACTAACAAAATTACGAGTAACATATTCACATTTTTCCTTTAAAACTAAAACTGATGAATGAATACCCTAGTAAAAATACTTAATGTACTACTTATACTTATAACTTAGGTATACCTAAACTTATAGATCTACAGATAACATTATGTAGTGTACTAAGGATAAGCTATACTATAAACATAAACCCAAGTTGCACAATTAACCAATGGAATGAAAATCGAAAGTGAAATGAACTCTGTACTCTGTACAAGAAATATATTAGGTAGTTGTTTAGTATGTAGTACAGATATTAGGTATATTCTGGACTAAAGGACATTAACCATCGTATCGTAATTGCCCATTTTTCAATTTAAATGTAGGTATTAATGTAATATAATATAATGTGTAAATAGGGTATTATATACTTACTATACTTTATGAATCTAATAATCAGAATACCTAGTTTCTTTTATTTTCTTGTTAAATTATTAGTTATTACACAAATAAATATTCGTAATTTTATGTTATTTTGTGTTATTTTATGGAATATTGATCCCATTCTAATTCTAGAGCTAAATAATTACAATTTGAACCATGTTTATCTTAGAAAATCCAAAAAGTTCATTTTTGATCATCAGCACTTTATTTATAGGACAATTTTTCTTTATATCCCCTTCGTATAGTTCGAGTCAAAAACCAAAAAAGTCTAACAATAAACCGAATATTATTTTAATCATTGCTGATGATTTGGTATGTACAATATCTACCTTGTAGATTTTTTTTTTGATCAGATCCGATAAAAAAAGATCAAAATCACAGCATTTAAATTTTCATTTTTAAAAGGGCTTCAATGATGTGAGTTTTCGTGGATCATACCAAATCCCAACACCGAATTTGGACGCACTTGCATTTTCTGGGATAATTTTGAATAATTACTACGTGTCTCCAATATGTACCCCAAGTCGGTAATTTTATTAATAATTCACAGTGCCACTAATTTAATCTCTAATAATAATAAAAACTCAAAAGCTATTAATTAAAAATAAAGATGATCACACTCGTATTATTTATTTTTTAGAAGCTCACTTTTCTCGGGCATCCACCCAATTCATTCAGGTTTTCTAATAAACATTATTTTATTTTATCGAAATTTGAATGATCTAATCTACTAGAAAAATAAGGTAAATTGTGATTGTGATAATATGTGTAGGTTTACAGAATAATGTGATCTATGGGACAACACCCTATGGTTTGCCTTTGGATATTAAAATAATGCCAGAGTATTTAAAAGAGTTAGGCTACCGTTCTCATTTGGTGGGGAAATGGCACTTGGGTCATTTTTCTAGGTCAGTGGACAAAAATTGCTCTGATCATTTTTGATTTTACTTTATCGGCTCTTTTACTAACTCTAGAAATTACACTCCAACATTTCGAGGCTTTGATTCACACTACGGTTCTTGGACAGGTCATAAGGTTATTATGATTATTATGATAATATGAAAGGATTATTATTATGATTTATATGTAGGATTATTATGATAATATGGCTCAAGAATCAAATGTAAGTATGATATGATGATTTACTTAATAATTATTTTTCAAATTGCCCTTGATAATTCTATTCGAAATTCGCTATGGTATCTGGTATAATAGTAGTACCCTACTTTAGGTATTTAGCCTTAGCCTGTGCTTGTATACTGGTATGTACTGGTATACTGTATAGTAATAAAGGTAAAGTAATAGTACCCTTATATACCCTAATTGATAAGAAGTTCTTGGAAAATTTCCAGCCTGAATCTTGGGGGTACGATATGAGAAGAGGCCTGGAAGTCACTTATGAGAATTTGGGTCAATATTCAACGGACTTGTATACTGATGAATCGATCAAGATCATTGAAAGGCATAAGACCCAATTAAATTCAAGCTCCCCCTTATTTCTAGTCATTTCTCATGTTGCAGTTCATTCTGCAAATCCTTACAATTATCTTCAAGCACCCGATGAAACTATTAAGAAATTCTCAAATATCAAAGATGAAAATAGGAGAAAGTTTGCAGGTACTTTTAACTTTTAAATACCTTTTGAGTTCGTAAAATAAAAACTTTTTAAATAATTCTATTATATTTCAGCAATGGTGTCTGAAATGGATTTTTCAGTTGGAAAGGTTGTTCAAAGTCTGGCTAAACAGAAAATGCTTGAAAATTCAATAATAATATTCACTACCGATAATGGTCTAGATCATATTTTTTTGATTTTTCGAATTTGTTAATTTATTAATGAATAATTATAAAACATTTCAGGTGGTCCAGCGGCTGGGTTCAATTCTAATGCAGCTTCCAATTGGCCTTTACGAGGGGTTAGTAATTAATAATTAATAAATTGCAAAAATACCTATAAAGAAAAAAAACCCTAAAGAATTATTTTTTCAAAATATAAACTAAGGTAAAAAATACTCTGTGGGAAGGTGGTAAGTATAATAATTAGTTATGTATAATGGTAATGGTACACTGTTTAACTACGGAAGTGCTCATAGAGCCAATTAATTTACTATCTAGTAATGAAATGATACAATTAATATAATAACATAACGACTAAAAACTAAAAGCTAATGAATTATGCAAGGGGTTCGAGGTGCAGGATTTTTGTGGTCGTCACTCATAAAAAATCCTTCTCGAATCTCAAATCAATTGTTCCATGTGAGTGACTGGCTTCCGACCCTGATCAGAGCAATTGGATATGATCCTTCACAAGTAATACCGGATAGGATTGATGGGATGGATCTATGGGAAGCACTTAACGAAGAATGCTCTCAAATTACAAAACTTCCAACAAATTATTCCTCTCAATTTGAGTCTGATTCAGAACCAATAGAATCAGGAGGATCTAACAATAAGCATAGTAAAATTAAGATCAGAAAGGCAGTTCTTCACAACATTGATGACATTTATGGGAATCAAGCAATAAGATGGGGTAACTGGAAACTCATGCAAGGTAATTAATAATAAAATGAGTTCTGAAGTTCAGAGTTCAGAGTCTGAGGTCTGAACTAGACTTATGAGATCAGGTGAAAGGAAGGTTAATGTATGTAATTTTAAAACAAACCTTAAAGGAACAACATATAATGGGACATGGGACGGATGGTATGGACCTTCAGGTCGAGAAAAAGAAAATCTTTCTGGACCAGATGATGAAGAGGAGCCATTACTCGATTCTTTTTATTTAAAATTACTCAACTCTCTTGTCGGAAAAAGTCTACAAATTATTGGTTATTCAATACCAGAGAAAGAATTATACAGAGAACTGTTCAAAAATGCTCAGATAAATTGTACAGTGTCAAAGATGACCAAATGTAACCTGATCTCTGGAGAATATTGTCTTTTCAATATCGCCAAAGACCCATGTGAATTTAACAATCGAGCTCTTGATGAACCTTTGATACTTATCCATTTAAAAGAACTACTCGAGGAACAGAGAAAAACTGCTGTTCCCCCTTTGAATAAACCTAAGGATCCGAAAGGCCAACCAAAATTTTGGTACGCTTTTACATTAAACCATGCTATAAAATATATTATATCTAACCATAAGATATTATACATAGATATTGATATTACTCTAATTTACAATTTTTAGGAATTACACTTGGACAAATTGGATGGACTATGTATTTTGAAGCTTTTTATTCAAGAATTTTTAACTTATTTTATAAGCAATTTAATTGTAATAGTATAGGTAATGTAAAGTAACATTTTAAAGAAGGGACAATTTTTATAAATTTATAATTTAAAGTCAAGTTATTTTCTATTACTTATACTTATATTTAAAGTCTAAAGGAAATTATGATTATTATTGTAATAGATAGTTGCATAATATAAAAGTATAAACTGTTACATACTCTATAGGTAGATAGTATAGGAATATTTAGGAAGTTTATTGCAATTAATATTACCTAATATAATATTTATATACATATCCTACAAATGCCTACTAAATAATTATAATGTCAAAGCATTTTTGCAAGTAATATGTTCATAGTTCATAGGCCATTTTGTTATACTAAATATATCTATCAGTAGATATTAAATATTTGCTAGTTTACTATGTGCTAATTACTAACTGTATTAATCAAATCTAATTTTTATACCTCCTCTCCTCAACAAAACTTAGAGTAATTTACATCTACATCATGGTATTATTTTTCTACAATTTCTTAATATTGTACATGTATAATCATGTTATAAAATCTATTTAGGTTTATGTGATCTAAATCATTGATCTAGGTAATTTCTAAAAGTTTTTCAAGCTAAAATAACATCTACCTATCTATCTATTTTGATTCGATTAAATATCCATACTTTTTTAAATCTTTATGTCAATACTCTAATTTATAATAATTAGTCTTATATTATTTGAGTTTTTTGTTTCCATTTGGTCTCAAATCTTTTTGTTCGTCACACATATATATGCAGGTTTCAATAATAATTTAATTAATAATAGAGAATAGGTAAAAATGTTCAATCTATTATTTTCTTTCAGTATTGTATTTTTATAAAATCCTATCTACTTTCATACATTATAAAATTGTATAATATGCTAATAAAATTTTAAATGACTAACCTATCATATCATAAATATAATACCTAGCGTGTAAAAATATAAAACTACAACCAAATAAAAGATGATACAATTTACTTTTGAATAGTCTCATATATCGTGCATGCACATACCAAGTAGATACATAGGATACTTAATTAAATTAAAAATTGAAATGTCTGAATTGGAATAAAATAAAATGAGTTCTAAAGATAAATTTTGAGTACATGCCACTATATTAATTGTTATAAATGATAGATACAAAAAATTGTTACGCAAAAAATGAAAAAAAAATCTAATACTGTGGAGTTTGAATAGGCTGATGAATACTACTACCGCTACTATTCCTCATTATTGAGTCGGATCGGTGATATTGCGAATGATTCCTATCCAGAGTCATAGTAGACTGTGGACCGACAACATTTTCTGCCAGTGTCTTATTTATAATTTTATAAAAAAACGTCATTAATGATAATTAAGTTTCAATTTATAAGTATCTACCTTATGGATTGGAGGTTGGAAGCATCTAACGTGTTCAACGGGCATATCCCCATCCGTATAGCTAGCTTTCAGATATTTGTTCAAAACGGCAAAAATTTGTGAATTGAGTACTTGAAATCGACGTATTCTATCAACCATTCGTTTTAAAGGCTATAAAAATTGACATAAAATTAATAAAATTAATTGTTTAAAATATAATTCTAGTAGGAAATGAATATTAGTTAACTCACAATTCCTTTTACAACTTCATCTTTTCCATCTGATCGCTGTACTCTTAGGATGTAGTAACAAAAATCAAGAGCCTCGAATCGACGTTGTTGTCCTAGAAGAACAACAATTGCACAGCCTGCCCAATTTAATCCTTCTCCATATAATTGCCTGTATAAATTAAACAAAAAGTTTTGTAATAGTAATCATTTCATTAATTATGAACTAGTATATTAATCATTCATATCAGACAGCTTAAAAGTAGTATAATTTAGTAAATAAATGTAATAGATATAAAGTATACTTTAACTTACTCAACGGTAAACTCATTTTCACCAACAGGAATACAATAGACAAATTGAAGAGCTGACCAAAGGCGATGAAACTCGGTGCACTCTTCAACATTCATAACTCGATTTGATGGTGGTGGACCAGTCCAAATAGGATCAGTGAGAAATTCTCGTATTCGATTCAAAATAACTTCAAAAATGGACAGACCACAACAAAGGCGCTCTTTTGTGAGCAGGTCACCGTCTCTTGCTAGATTTCTTTGCTTTTCTGTTCCATATTTTTCAATGTTCTCAATAATATGCAATGCAGCATATTTAGACTCCAATCTTTTTTGTTTAGCCTCTGGCTTTTCACCCTCTGATTTAAAATAAGTAAAAATTACCAATGTGCTATTGCTGTATAGAGAGTATTATGAAATGAAAGGAATTAAAATAAAATACAATGGTTAATGACACTTACCTTTACAAAAAGGTCTTGGGAAGATATTTTGAAAGGGTGCAGCATGCAATAGATCACAGACTTCTTCTTGGGACAAACTTTGTTCAATTAAAAGGCAAAATAAAAGTGCATTGCCAACTTCACGGAAATGTTGAAACAAATCCATTTTCGCATCTGGGTATTGTACAATATCATTCAAATTTTCTTGATAATAGGCAAGTATCCCTAAAAGAATAAAAAAAAAATCTAAATACCTAATGAAGTTTTTTATAAAATTATACCTGGAGAGCTATACTCATAAGAGTGCATTTTACATGTTTTTGGCATAGCGTCCATTAAAGTTCTCGTAAATTGATAAATTCCTCCAGTTATAAGACTTTTGATAACTTTTAATAACTCTTGCATAACAACAGCAATTCCTTGATATCCCAAAAGACGAACAACTGAAATAAAAAATTATCTCGAGTGAGATTGACTATATTTAAAAAATCTTGTCAAATTATGTACTCACCTGATCTGAAATGTGGAGCCCCAACAAATCCTAAAAATGCAATTTCAATTAACGTTTTTGTAAAAATCGAATCGTCTAAATTCTAAATATTTTATATTATACTGTTACTGTTACAGAATATAAAATTATGGCTACTTGTGTGTAAATACCTGAATACTGACTGAAAATGGTCGAATATGAAATATTTAATTGCTTTGAGCCCCATAAATGTTGATGCGCCATTTGAGGAGGTTTTTCTCGATGAGTAGGATCAGCAAAACTTAAACCGAGACTTCGAACAAATCTAAAATTACATATTTTAAAATATTATAAAAATTTATAAGTTCTTAACAATATTATACAAACGAATTTTTTTGTACACACCTGCTTGTCGCAGCATTGTAACAATAGTTAGGCAAGAAATCATAATTCAATTCACAGAACACATGTAAAGTGATTCTTCCGTAGGGTGCTAGTACATTATGATTTGCTTCTTTAAGCATCCATTCAAAATCATCGAGTCCTGTTAAACAAAATTCAAATACACGTCAATATTTATAACGATACTAATATACTTAATAGATCATCTATACTAAAAATTAATCAAGAATAAAAGAAAATTATTCCACTTCACCTGTTAAACACTTCCTGAGTAATTTGTGAGTGAACCGATTCACACTAATTAAAGATTCCAATTCCTATAAAACATTTTAAGAGTAGAGTTTAAAATAGATCTGAATTTACCTATGTATTAATTAAATAATTTTAAAAATTTACCACAACACCAGTTATATCACCTCCTTGGAATTTTGTGATACTAAGCTCAAGTGAACGGAGCAAATCAACATTTATTCTTTGGGTAATCAATTTATTTAGATCAATGGAACGACCCAGGAGTTGAACATGTCTTTGTCTCATAAGAGTTTCATAGCGATTAGGACGAGGATAATGGAAGTGCGTTTCTTGTGCAGCACATTCTTCTCTGAACCTCTTATCCAGCAGAATACTACATTTAATAAATAATAAAATATGGTATGAAATAATGTAAGAGTATAAGTATACAACACTACTCTTCAAATTACCTGGCAGCTAATTGTTTATAGTAGATAAATATTTGTTCACTGAGCTTATACACAAATTGATCAAAGCATAAATTGACCTCAGCCTCAACTTCATCGTAAAGAAATTGTTTCTTGAAAACGGTGAGAGCATAATGTGCACTATCATTGTACAAATCCAATGGGTATAAAATATATCTACAAAAATAATTTTCAGAATAAAATAAAATTGTCATATCCATTAAATACAGATTATTGTGAATACAGGTATTCAACACTTACTCCATCATTGAAGGTTCTTTGGTTTTTAAAATGTGATCTGTTAGAATCCATGGCATGCTCATTTCAATTGGGAACTGTAAAATGATAAAAATTTTTAAAAAAAAAAAGCTTTTAATACCCTGCTTTTTAAAAGAAATAAAAAATATGTCAATCATGCACTTTAAAAAGGTAATTTAATTAAAAATTAAAACTCCATGTACATGAAAAGAAAATATTAAACATTGTTAAAGTATAAAGTATAAATTAAGTATTAATTAAATAAACAATTGATGTCACTATAAATAGAAAACAAGAATCAAAGAAATAGGATGTAGTGCTACTACTATATTTATAATTATTATTTTGTGTTAAATGAAAATAAAATTATCGAAAACCAATCTAGAATCTATCTAATATAATACCACTATACTATACTATTCTAAAGAACTACTTATTACTTTTATTAGTGAACCTAATATTATAAACTAAACTAAAAAAAATTTCAATCTAGTTTTAAAATCTACTGACTTATTGTTAACTAAAATTAATCATAGCAAAATAATTCAATTCATTGCATTTTATGAAAAATCAGGCGTACTTCTTTTTGCACAAATAGAATTAGTACAAAGTATCAGTACAAGCCCAACCAAGTCCATGCAAAAACCATACAAAAATATACATATATAGGTACAAAAAATAGCTTACGATTATTAACGAACAAAAATAAATGGAAAATAAAAATATAAAAGGGAATTATATCAAACAAATCATGATACATAAAGGGAAAGAATGTGTATTCTAAAACGAAAGCAGGGACATGGATTGAAATTTAAATCTCAAATAAGAGAGATAAATTAACTAATAAAAAGCATTTAATACATAAATGTCTATCTACCTGAATTCTTTTCTCCATCGTGATGAGATCGGTACATTCGTCATTATGCTCATGTTCAACTTTACATCTCTTTATTTAGAAATTTAGAAATTTACATTATTATCTTTTCTTTTTTCATTATTTATTTCCACTTTATATAACTAATTGACATTTCGACATTAGACTTAGACGATATGTACTACCTAATACCAACACTACAAGCCTACATACATACCTATTTATATTATGTACCTACTTAATACTTGCAAAAAAATTATCTCCTTTTAAATAATAATAAGAATACATAATATAATATCATATTACAGTAATAACACCCAGACCCAGTTCCCCCCAGTGCTTTATAGTTAGGTAATGTAATTTATAAGAACCATTAATATGGATACAGTCTCATACAGTACACGTACATTCTCCAAATGACAAATGACATTTGTTAATAATTAATAGGTAGGTAACTAACAGTAAATGAATAGGCAAGTAATTAACATTACGAATCAGTAGGAAAATGGTAAATTAACATACAATAGGAAAGAAAGTAAACAGGTGCTAGCTATGTATATGTAATATAGGTATATTTACTAGCTACGAACAAGGATTAATTTAATAGACCTCAGACAAGCTATCAAGAGACTGGAGATCACCTTCATTTAAACAAGCAAAGGCAAAGATAAGTAAATCTGAATCTACTTCTCTATGTAGAACAATATACAATTACCTTCCTATACTATAAAAGAATGACTTATATAAAAAGTAATAAGACAAATTATATTATGAATAAATTGACAAGACGCTAGAGTAGATAAATATGAAATAAATATTTAGTCTTTTTTAGTCTAACAATAATTGAGAAATAAATGATCATTTATTCTGAATTTTAAATCATCATCAAATATCTAATATTAATATATGCTAATAAATACCGTAAAACCTGCTGATATGAGTATGAATAACGAAGATCTATTGTCCATTAGTAAATACTAGATTAGATAGTCTTGCTCCTTGTTCTAGTACGAGTGATGCGGTTGATGATGATAATGATAATACACTATTAACTAGCTATTACTTTACCACCTTTTCCAAATTTAAAGTAATTTAAAACAACGAACCTGTATTCTTTTCCCCATTGTCATTTCAAGATAAAATTCACGATACCATAATTGCGAAAGGTCGCAACATTGTTGTAATGATTCTAAAAAAATATAAATATTATATTTCTTAGTAAATTTAAACTGTAGGATTTGAGGCTTGACTTACAATTAGTAAATTGCAATTCGCTAATATCAGGTAGGTATTAGGTACATATTACATATATGTATTATTTTTTATTTTCATTATTTTAAATAGATAGCATAAGCATACTTACCAGAAAAATTTAGAAGATAATTCCAATAGAAAGAATTTTTATGAAATTGATCAATAGCAATTAAATATTGCCCTAAAAATAAATAAGTAACCATTTTAGATACATTTTTATATAATTTTATTATAAATGTATTAAAAATTGTAACTTACCATCAATATCCTTTCTTAATGTTCTTTTGGCACAAGATTTATCAGCTATTAATGATTCAAGCATAGTACGAACCATATAAAGTTGAGTTGATGATGGACCTAAAACAAATTAAATTATCTATTAGTAGATCATGATTACCATTACCCAACTTTCTTCGTAATTATCATGTTATAGTTATAACCTATTACAATTACGATTATACATCAATATACCTACATAATACTACATAATTTAAAATATTGTAGCCAATTTTCTTAGCTTGTAGAAACTGACTAGCTCTGTTTCATTCAACATTAAACACATGCAAATTCGACTTATTACATAGTATAATACTCGTAACTATATTTTAATATCTAAAAACATTTTATCTTACCGACATTCCTTTTAGGAACTTTTATATCAAAACCATTTTCAGGATCCTTTTTTCCTTTCATTGCAGGATCATCTTCAGGTTTATAGCCTCTAATCCAGTCTGCACAAGTCTCACGAACAGACACCAGAATGCTGTTTAAATATTTTAAACCAGTAATTAAAAAAGTTAGTAAATAATTATATCTAGAATCGAACTAATTACTCATCATTATTCATTAGCATTATTTATTAATATACAATTTGTAATAACTTAAATTCGTTTAAAGATTATTTTTACCTTCTAATCAAATCCTTTTTATTCTTGACAGCTTTTCTTAAAGGTTCTCGTAATATTACTTGAACAAAATTTTGCAATTTTGCGTAGACATTTCTTCTAATAGCTTCAGTGAAAACAGTTTCCATTCTTCCCATTAAAACCTGAAGCCCTTTTATCATTGCAATAACCTCAATTAGAGCAAATTTTTCTTCTTCAGTATAATTGTAACGTGTTGCTCTTTCATATTCTTCCGCATCCACTGGACAATCTTTATTCTGGTGTTGATCAGTTGGGTGAAGAAGTTTCCATGAATAAAGTTCAGACACAACTGTAGTCCATTCAGACAAGAGTTGAAGACCTAAAAAGATATTCAAAATATTAATAAAGCAGGAGAAAGAAAAAGAAAAGTATTAGTTTTTTAATTGAATTCAATAAAATATGTAATAAAAAAATGACTATGTATACAGTAGACACAAACTTTACCTCTTAAACCAAGCTCAGAGATTTCTTCGTTTTCTGAATCTGTCCTAGGTGCTTCTTTAAATGTAGTGGTAACCTGTAATTTTAATTAATATTTAAATAATTTATGCCCAATTCTTAATTTTCGTTATTTACCTCATTACTATATCTAGCCAGTTCACTAATATATTTAATATGATCATCTCTTATTTGTTGAAGATATTTATTCAAATCTGCTTGTGGACTCAAAGTTCCAACAGCTGAGCACAAAGGCCACTTTGAAGAATCAAATTGTTTACTACGTTTAACGTAATTAAAAGGTGCAATTTGCATATCTCCAAACAAAGGTACAACTTCCAAATTCTAAAATAGAACACATAGGTAATAATAATAATTCTAATAAAAATATAGGTAATAAGTTGATTCTTTTACCTTAAAAATTCTGTCAATTTTATCCAACCGAATCTTTTTCTTTTGATCCAATTTATAAATATTGCAATTTTGTGTGTCGATAAGGTATAAAGCAAAACCAATTACTTTAACCAACATATGCTTCTCACTTGGTGTCAAGTACATTCTTGACTCAAACATAGTAACACAAAGGTTAACAACATCAGCAAGTAAATCTTCGTAACTCGGAATCTTTTCTAACGTCTCTTTTAAATTATCTCGAATTTTATTCTGTGTTGCAAGGAACATTGACAGATTTTGAGACTCTTGTAAAGCTTGTGAATCGCTCATTACTTTGAGAAACTGAGCTGCCCGTCTATATGTTGAATAGTCATTTTTTACACTTGATTTCATATTTTTTAATTCATCAAGGATGGCAAACATATTAATAAATTTCCCCAATGTTAAAAGATAAGCTTCAGATACAAAATCTTTTCTTTTCTCGGTGTGACATAATCTTTTAACTTCTGTGCAAAACCTTTCAATTGCTGTCCTTTGAAATCTCATAAAATTCAGCAGCTTGTTAACTTCTGGAGCCAATACTTCAACAGTTTTCTCATATATCTCAACTCGATTCTATAAAAAAAGTCCACAATTATATAATTTTAATCTATGTTAATGATTCATCATGATAAAAGTTTAGAATTTTAAATCATGTATTTACAGGTTGTTCATTTGATTTTGGTTGAGGAATAGCTCTAGAACAACATCTCCATGTGTAAAGCATCACCGCATGATCATTCCCTTCCTCAAGAAGCTCATTCTAAATAATAAAAGGCAAGTAGCTTTAATTTTAGCTTTAATAAAAAGTATATTAGGTAGTATTAGGTAAGTAACTACTACTAACTACTATGTACCTATTAAATAAATAGACAAATAAAATTTACTTACAAGACCAGCATGAACCGTCGCTTCTTCAATATATTTAGCAATTCCAGTGACGAAACCATTCCTATTTTTAAAAAAGAGTAAAATAAATTAAATTAATCCTAATTTTTAATTTACTCTTAGTATTAGAATATTATATTTTATAATATTTTATAGTTAACTTTTGTAGTAAATATAGTATAATTATAATATTGATAATAAGAAACTTTCTAATTCTTATTTAAAATCTAAAGTTAATTGGTAGGTAGGGTCGGTAGGTTAAAAGGTTAACATTAACATAAATACTACAAATAATATAAATCAAAAAATTATTACCTATCTTCAAAATTAGTATCAAAATTTGCTTGATATACAATTGAGCAAGGTTGAGCTTCAATACATGGTTGATGATCAGGTAATGGTAGTTCATCTAGGACATCAACATCTAAAAAAAATATATTAAAAGACCATGTAACAAATTGTTATTGTAAATTATCTATAATAAATTTATAAAAACAATAAAATTACTTGACAAAGCATCCGGCAACGAAACTTTTTCAACACTCATCATTCCTATTAAAATCACATTAAGAAATTCAACATGATTAGGTAAACTCAAAATGAACAAAAAATTCATCAAATAAACAATAAGATTGACAATTTCAAAATGATTAGCTTTAGAGTATTTAATTCAATTCTGATTCAGCTTTGAGAAACCAGACGCCTCAAATTTGTAACAGCATAGTACATTTCTTACTAATAATATAAATATAATTAATACGACCTACAACTAGGTACATGTCATAAATCTGGTTTTTCACAGCCGAATTAAAAAATAGACAAAAATTTCTTAATCATAAATCATAAAAATTACCTTAAAATTAAAGCTCCACAAGCTCAAAAAATTAAATGCAAAACTGAGCTGAACTGAACTGTCAAATATACTGCCTATTAGGTAGGTGGTACTATAAAAGTATAACCTATAGAATATAGAATCCCTATCTAAATCACTTCTCATTCCATTATTCGAATTCCACTTTAACTAACTTGTCACATTTTAATTTTAAAAAATGAATGAAAGAACCTACAAAATACAAATACCTAATTACTATTTATTTACTTTTTGAAACAAAAAATATTGCTTGCCACTTTATTACACAGACACAATTACAATACAAGTTACAAGATGCTTGGACCCGGAGAAAATAAAATATTTAGCATTGCTTTAAATTGCTTGACAGTAACTGACAGTAATTCTAATTCTTTTAAGTTCTCGTGACCAAAATTTTGAGAAAATTGATGATCTCTTGTACTATATTATATATAGTTGATATTTCCAATTTCTTATTTGACTTATTAACTTTTTATTACTTACAAATTACTTACAAATAATAGGGTTTACTCACACTCGACTCGCACTCCAAGTCAAAGTCAAAATATGTATAACAAAAACAAATCTGAATCTGATTGCATTGTATTGTAGGAGGCGAGCGAGGGTATAATAATATTTATACTTAATAAGCCCATCCCGTTCCGCCAAACTTGAACATGCATATACATACACACACACACACAATACAAATACATTACATACAATACAAATACAATATGAGTACACACGCACGCCAGTGCCAGGCACAACTTCAATGTTGAGATTTGCTAATTGTGAAGTTTGCACATTTACTGATAGATAAAATTTTCAATTTTTTATTAATATATTATGTAATGTAATTATGTATCTTATCAAAATCATCGAGCTGAAATTTCAGCTGAAATTTTGAGATTCCCAAAATGTCCATATATATATATAGAGATAGAAGAGTCTTTCATCAAACTTTACAAAATCCTTTTGATAGTAGATAGGATAATAAGTAATAAGAAAAAATTTTGCCAAAAATTGCTCTTGAAATATTTTAGCAATCCAATTAGAGGCTGAAGAGAAAAATAAAGTTAAAAATTTAATATTCTTAGACGTATCTCACAAGTACGTCAGGTCAGGTACTCAATTAAATCATCAGCCTTAAAAGGTCAATTTCAGAATTTTATGAAATTTTTTTCTAGTGCACCAAAAGAAACAAGTTACATGAGAGAATTAATAAGTAATAAGCCTAAATCTAATAATTTTAACAATATTGATAATTTAAAAATTAATGATGTACTTGTTTCTGACAAAAATAAAATATCTGAAGCATTTTCAGATGCATTTTTTATAAATTCTGAT
>JAQIXA010003066.1:0-15261 GCA_034699045.1 Nanhermannia cf. coronata Gr-Ori-00579 | reverse complement strand
TTTAATTGCAGGATGTCTTATCAACTTTATCGTAATACAACACTGGGGCACACGCTGCAGGAGAGCCTGGATGAGATGGTCCAGTATCAGCAAATTACACCCAGCCTGGCTATGAAGACCCTTCTACAGTTCGATCGCTCCATGAATAATGCTCTTGCCTCTAGGGTCAAGTCTAGGTTGACCTTCAAGTCTGGAAAATTACATACCTACAGATTTTGTGACAATGGTAAAAAATTATTATTTTATTTTATTTAAACCTACACTATACCTACTTTGATTATGATTTTGATTCATTTAGTTTGGACATTTCTTTTAAATGATGTCGAATTCCGTGAAGTTCATGAAGTTTGTAAAGTCGATAAGGTAATTTTAAATATATTTATAGCACTAGACTATATACACTATATAATATTTAATTATCTTGATAATTTTCCAGATTAAAATTGTAGCCTGTGATGGAAAAGGTAATAAAAATAACAACTAATTTTTAAATATTTACCATAATTAAATAATGCTAGATAAATTACCAAATTCTATACATTTTTTAACAAGTCATTATCATTATCTTTTTCTTATTTTGTATAAAATTCATTATTTTCCATAATTCATAATAATGACCATTTAATTATGAAGTCGAAATAACAATGGTTAAAGCTTCAAATACTTTTTTACTTTGGTTTATTAATCTCTAGACTCGTTACTTAATTTGGCATGTATTTGGAGTTATTTTTATTTTATTTTACAATAAATATGCAGATAATCTCATCCCAAAAGACAAATATTAATAATTAACTAAAATTATTCATGGTTTTTATTTTTTATTTTAGGAATGGGGCCAGGCGTTGGTGGTTTACCATAAAATCGAAAGTAATTTTAAGTAAAAATTTAAGGTCAGATCGGATCCATATTTACACTTTATATTTAACTATACCTACTATTACGAATCAATACTAGCGCTATTCCCTTTTACAATCGAATTTAAAATATTTATAAATATGTATCTCGGGTATTTTATATATAATTATTTCATCTAATCTAATTTAGAAAAACAAAAACTAGCATTTTTAATTCAATTCAATTTATGTATTTACGTATTATTTAAGTCATATTTCACATCACATTCAAAAATCAAAAGATACTTAAGTGTTTTATGTTATGTAAGTAATTAAGAATTGAGATATATAGATAATTGATATGTAATTAATGTAATTAATAAGATAATTTAAATAATTACTTGAAAATTACATATATTAGAAGATTATTCATTTATTATATTTATTATATTTTAAGGAGATTTGGTTCAAGGAATATTTTTTCTTTTTTTTTGTGACTTGACGTAATTTATCAGTAGTAATTATTTCAACTCAATTACCTATTTATAGACAGGTAAACCCCAAAAGTAATTTTCTTTTAATGCCAATATACTATACCTACCTAGTTTTTGTAAATACTACGTTATATCTTTAAGTAATCTCTCGTAATCCTAAAGTATATCATAATTATGATCTAAATACATACATTAATTATAAAGGAATTATCTAAATATTATGCTTGGTATCTATATTTTATAAAATATTGTATCAGTACTATGTAGTACTTACTATTATTATTCTATTTCACTTCTAAACTGAATATTTTATCAAACAATCTGAGAAATAAAATATTTTTTCTCATAAATACAAAATACTTTATACAGCTAGCTAAACTAGAAATTACATCTGAATCTTATTAGCCCGCCCATAGACTACGTCTAATAACTTCTCCCACATCCGTTCAAAAAAATTTAATTCTAATAATTAAATGCTCTTTATTCAGTTGCACAATTGTATAGGATTACATAATCAATCAAATCTTTTTTTTTATCAAACAGTAAATATGTAGACAGGATCAGTAGGGTACTATTATTACTCTAATATAACTGTGTTTAAAATTAAATTTACTCAAAATCATATCCTAGACACTAGACATTTATAAATTGTTAGACAGTTTGAGTTTTAGCTTTAAGTGACAATCAACTCCATTGAAGCTTGATTAATTTAGTGATTGTGGTGTTGTTTGTGATTTATGAAAAATAAGTATCATTTTTGGTTGATTTGAAAGCGGCAATCTTGGGCATAAGTCCATATGGATCAACAAACCATTCTGGATCATCTTGAAGACATTCACATTTGCTCATGATTTCCAAGTAGAATTCCTCCTCTTCTGGAGTCAGCTTTGGCAGTTCATAAGGTTTAAAGAATTGGAATCCATTTTCAGTTGAAGCTGGAGCTTCTTTTCCATCACTTATCGTAGCAGTTGAAGTTGATGATTGATTTTCTCCAGTTTTTGTAGCATTCGAAGTTGAAGCTGGATTTTCATCACTTTTCGTTGAAGTTGAAGCTGCAGGATTTTCATCAGTTTTTGTGGTGATTTCTTCAGCAGCACTCTTACCAGCATTAACTGAAGGATTTTTAGTATTTGTGGCCTTTGCCCTTTTACCCTCCTTCTTCCCCTTGGGTTTGTCATTCATCTTGCGCTTGTCACCTGGCTTTTCACCACCACCACCACCCTTTTGATCATTCTGTTTTTCAACTTTCTTCGGTTTTTTGTCAACCATTTTCAATTTGTTTTCAACTTGAACTTGAAATCGTCTACTTATTCTTTCAACAAGAAGTGTCAATTATCAGCAAATTTAAATCTCAAGACTCAAATGTTTTTGTAAAGTGTCCAAAATCCAAAATTATTGTATCTTGGGTAAAAGTCAAAAGTGTAAACAAGGTAATTAGAATTAGTAAATTAGAATCTAGTAATTCAGCATGATTCTCATAAACTCGACCTAACAACTCAAACTTGAGATAATCCTTGTTGAGATAATCTTAAGATAATCCTTAATAATCCTTGTTAGTCTTAACAATATTACATACTGATAGTAGGTAAACTAATTGCAAATTAACTAATTAGTTAAGATATTAAAATATTATTTTATCCTACTGTCTCTCCTATATGGAAAGCAGTTTTTTGCAAACTATCTATAGCTTTTAGCTCTGACAATTTTTTAACAAAAAATCTTCATGCAAATCATTCTCAAATATGTTACAGAAAAGAGGACACATTGGGCACAATGGCTCTTTTTTTTATGCAAAAACTGAAAATTTCGCCAAGTCATTCGTGTCCATCGTCCATTTCCTATTACTTACTACTATATGGATGACCAAACGAGACAAATGGACATTTTTATGACAATTTCCTTATACCTAACTAATAGCAAATAGGTATTCTAATTTAATCCTCAATATCCTAATGGGTAAACAGGCAGAAATTGTAATTAAATTTAATTACAATTACGAGTTTTTTTCAATTTCCCTTTGTCTACCATGTTGTATTATGTATTCCGTATCAAGCTCAATTTTCAATTGAATTCATTTTTAAAGGTACCTACCTACTTTCTTATACCTTACCTTACAGTGTAATTCTGTTATGCATTGTATTGTATCAAAATAACTGGTTAATTAATTTTAATGGTATATTTACTTGAATGTTTTGCGACATTTAAAATGGACATATCATCGCTAACGATAATATATATTTGCACTTTTAATCAGTTTGATGTATCCTTAATTGCAATTTAATTAACATACAATTACAATTAATGTAAAAAATAATATGCATGTCCTTGAACTAATGCCATGTACATATAGATTGGTATATCCAAATGACCATTGCAAATTCCCAATTAAGGATAAGATAAACATAGCAGAATACTCCGTACTTATGAATAAATTCAAGTCTGTCTGATCTCTGATGAGATTTTTCACACTTTTGATTTGCTTTTTAATAGTTTTCAAAAAAAATCTCATCAAATATCGAAAACCATCTCAAAAGCTCGAACTTTCCAAAAATTACCAAATTTTTCTAAATCAAACCCTCGAAAAATTCCAAAGTATCTCTTAAAAGTTAAAGACTCATATTTCTGTCTCTTTTTCAGGATACAGAATTTCAGGATTTCAAGATTCTCTGAAAAATACTTTATATTAGGCTTAGACAGTCTAATCCTAAGGTAGACTAATCTACTTGTGCTTGTGTTTTTGCGAGCTATAAAATCTTGAATTTTGTTAGTTCCAGTTTATTCATGTAAAAAACTTAAAAAAAGTTCCAATTTACTCTTGAATCGCATGCTTAGGTTGAGACTTGGAAAATTAATAGCCTTTTTATAATTTATTAAGCATGATTAGTTAGTCGTAGAAATAAGTACTGGTATAGTAGGTATGTTAGAAAAACAGGCTTAATTCAATTAGACAAAGTCTCTATTTCATTGTTGAATTTTTTTTTACTAGTTAGTAACATATCAGTATTCAGTATAGTAGTAGTAGTAAGTAGTTTAGATACAGTGAGTTGTATTTTTCTTAAAAAACAACCAAGTCAAGACCTTGACTTTGAGCTGAGCATTTAATTATTGTATTTTTTATATCTATTATAGGTACAAATATATTATGTGCAAAGCCCAAATAAAGATCATTTTAATAATTTACAACTACTGATAGCTTACATGTACCTGTACCTGGAAAAAAATCCAAACAACAACTCCAGGCACACTCCAGCATCTGAAACATAAACACAAACAACTGATTCTGAGAGCTTCTGGACTACATTTCAAAAAAGTAGTAGTCTCAAGTTTAAACTAGGTAAACAAATGGACAAAATTGCCAAAATTTTGGTCATTTTTGGTGTATTTGGAACAAGTCTTGGGGCTAGGAGATACGAATATGGAGAGACCTGTTCCCCTTCTGAGGTAATTTGCAATTACATGTGAATTTTTGTGATAATTTGAGTAATTTTGGTGTAATTTTCTCTAGGATTGGTGTAATTACGGGAAATGGATGTGGTGTCGAATTGGACGGTAATTTTTGATTTATAATTTTATTTGGGTTTAAATTTTTGTAAATTTTGATTTAAAGCTGTGAATGCCTACATCCTAATAGACAAATTTTTGATTCGGTGAGTTCAAAATTTAAAAAAATCCTTAATATTTACAACTTTTCAATGACTGATTAAGGGATCTTAATAAGCTTAAACACTCCCTTATCAGGGGTATCCATTAAATTCAGCCCTTAGAAAATTTTGAAACTGACAAATTTTGATTCTATCTACGCTTAATTGATCCCTACTTCAAAATTTTGGATGCTAAATATCAGCTCCGATATTTTACTCCTATTTTTTTGTTCTAACTTAATTAACCCCTGCTGAGCTTTGTATGAAATCAATCTATTTTTTTAATCCTATAGCCTAAACCTAACCTAACTTATCAAAAACATAGGAGTAAATTCAACCAAAATATAAGTAGGAATGAAATTAAACCTAAGTCGCTATAATATCCTGAATCTAGGAATTTTTAAAAAGTTGCATTTTTTTTAATGATTTTGGATAGGTACTTCGTTAACTGTTATAGTTATGATTCATAACTACCTCGGGTATTTTGTTTAGGTATATTAAATAATATGAACTTACCATCTGAACTTTAAAAAACTGGTTTTTTTACAAAATTAATCAATATTTTGATCTTAAGTGACTGATTATGATTATACTCGTAGATGTAGATATACGACGGAGTTGTAGTTAGATATTTACAGAATTGATATTTGCATTTTACAATTTGCATTTTTTTCAGGCTCGTGACCGTTGTGTAGGGCTCATAGGAACAGAATGCAATGTGTACATTGGGGAACGTGAATGTGTGTCTGGGTCATCCTGCCAATTTTCTCCAAATGATGGAAAATCGACATGTCAATGTCAACCGGGTTTTTTGACCACTTCCAGTGGAACCAGGTGTAAATGGGATGGTTTTACAAAACAAAGACCTTTTATTGAAAGCACAACTAAAGGATTCGACTATTCACAATTTAATATAATTAAAACAAGACCCAAAAATGAATATTTCGATAGTTTTAATTTCAATTCTATCTCAGCATCAAGGTCAAGAGGTCAAAATCAAAATGGAAATAATTATCAAAATCAACAATATGACGATGGGGCTTCACCATACGAGGGGGGTTTCGTCGGCTGGAGAGAATTTTTTAGAAGATTATCATTTTTCGGCTAAATTTTGAGAATCTTAAAAGTGCCATTGACCATTCAACATACAATACAATCGTTTATTTTGTAATATTAATATTTTATTATCAAAAGTTTTTTTACCTATAAAGTTTGTATAAAAATAAAGTACCCTACCTATCTATTTTTTATAATATCAGTATCAGTAGTATAGTAAGGGTGTACCTACTAGTGTAGTTAGAGTTTAAATTTTAATTCCACCGACCAAGTTTTCTGAAATTGTCCAGAGTTTTTGTCCCATTTCTTTCTTGTCCAGGATGGTTTGATTGACCATTTCCCAGGATCGGTTGAATCGATACATTTTTCCAGAATCTTCAGAGATTGACTTGCACACTGCACAATAGACCATCATTTCACAAGCCTAAAATACAAAAAATCTTGATTATCATTTAGGCAAAAATTCACAAGTGTTTTTACAACAGCCTTTTTGTTCTTTTATATGAAAAAATTTAGTATTTAGAGGAAATTTTCTAATTAATATGATAGAAATATAATTTTTGTAAGAAATTAAAATATTTTAGCCCTCATTTAACTGAATATTTAGCTGAATATCCTGAAGTATCTCAAATTTTTGTAGATTTTTTTTCTTATAAAGATGTATCTTAAATGTATCTTGAGTTTTATTAGGTGTTAATAAGCCTGAATAAAATTGTTACTTTTTATCTTAAAAAGTAACAATGAGGCAATCCATTGGATAACAATGTGTATCTGTAATCTATATTCTATATAGGTAGTCTACTCTAAAATGATATAAATTATTATGTCATATCCATTGAATGGAAAAATACTTGAAATTGATGAGGTTGTCGATCTTGATGTCGATATAAAAAACTAGTACTCTACCTACTTATAGATGCTTATAATATGTATATTGTAACAAAATAAAGGTCGAAATGAATTGCCTTACTTACCTATAAAATTGCCAAATTATAAAACCATAAATTTTGTACCTTTTGAGGTGATTGACCACCCGAGAGCATCATAAATTTCGCCACTGCTTGAGTACCCCTTGTACAGTTGACAAATAGAGGGGTGTTCACCAAACCTGAGCAAAATTTACAAATTTTTGTAAATTTTTGCAGAATTTTTTTAAAAGCCAAGTTCTTATGCTAACCTGGACAATAGCAGAATGTCCGAACTCCAGAACCTTCAAGTTTCTCAGCCAATTGTGATGAAAAAAGCATCAAAGACAATCTTGTATTGATCAAAATAAAAAATTTAGAAAAATTTTAAAAATCATCGATTCTTGTTTTCGTAGTTTTTTGAAATTTTTGAAGATTTTGAAAATTTTAATTACTTGGAATTTGCATAGGGTACTTCGCCTATACCACCGAGTTCGGTTTTGGGCAATTTATCGAGCATCAGATCCTCCAGCGAGAATTTGGCCAAGAGGTGCATAGTTGACGATGTAAAAAGTATTCTACAGATAAAAGTTTCAAAACATAACTTGGGGTTTTAATGGACTTTCAGGCCCCTAAAAGCCGAATAGACCCTTTGGAAAATTAAAATGAATACCTTGATGGAGCCCCTTTTTTGAGATGGTCTAGAAGTAGATTTGTGAGGAGAAAGTGTCCAAGATAATTGACCCCAAAGTGGACTTCGACATCTTCCCCAATTTTGGTCAACTTTCTCTGGGAGAGGAACATACCCGCATTATTTATAAGCATATTTAAATGCGGGTATTTGCCAATTATTTCCGACGCGAAATTCCGAATCGATGCCAAATTTGAGAGATCCAGCTCGTGCAAAATCTGAAAAAATTTCGAAAAATTTCAAATAAGTATAGCACCTACTTACTTTACTTTACTTTACTAATCAATAATCATAAATATAAAAATTATCAAAGAATTTTTGAAAATATTTTAAGAAAGCAAAATCTTCTAAAGGGGTAGGAATAGTTTTCGGATAAAACAAATATAGTGTATATTTAGACCTCAAATTTTTAAGTCTATTGCAGTGTTATTTAGTATCTAGAGATTAGAGATATAATATTGTCCAATTTACAGATTCTCAACAAAGAGTTCAAAATAACAACTAATTCAGCCGGAAAAAGGTTATCGAAGTTTCAAAAACGCTTCAGAACTATCCCTAATCTACCCCTACTTAAGTCTCCAAAGACTTGTCATTTTCGCAAAAAATCTCAAAAATTTCGAGAAAATAACAGCAAAATTTTCTTACCAATTCACCCCTCATAGTTTTGCTTCGGATATACTTGACAGCGGCTTCACCATCCGAAATTTTCAAACAAGCCATAATGATTTTGGCACCCCTAAAAATTCCAAAAAATGGCTAATAAATTTTATTTATTTATAGTTAAGAATATCAAAAAATCTCAATGATAATCTTATTAGTAGGTATCTATAAGATTTATTATTAGATTTAGGTATCTAATCTATCTAAAATTTCAAACTTTTATTGGCAATTCTCAAAAATTTTCAAAAACTGTTAGAAATGTCAATTTTAATGATAGATTAGGAAGGAAATTTTGCAAATTTTGTACAAAATATTGAATTTTTTAGAAAATTTTAGCAAAATTTTGCGGAAACTTTGCCTCTAAAATCTTGTATAAATCATTTGCTAAATGCTAAATGTATAATTCTGTTATATACGAGCACATTTAGCATGTTCTCAAAATTTTGAATCAAAATATTCCCCCTAAAAATTTCAAAAATTGACCCATAAATATTATAAACTGACCTTTGGGCCAGTTCGGCCACAGCCTCACGACCAAGTCCCCCATCTCCACCTGTAATCAGGATGATCTTCCCCTCAATATTCTCCTCATCCTGAGGTTGAAGCGACTTTTTTGTCCTAAATTTTTACATTTATACTAATAAAAAATTTTAAAATTTAAACTCAACTCACCATTTCTCCCAGAAATATGAAGGAAGCATGTGTGTCATTTTCAACAGCTCCATTTTTGACTCTTTTTGCACAAAAATTTGACACTTTTTTTTTACTATAGGTAGTTAATAAATAATGTCACTATTTTAGCAAAAAAAATGTGATTGTTCCCCCGTGGTGTTCACATTTAGAATGAAATCTTAGTGATTTAATTTGGAAAGATTTATTTTAATTTAAAAGTAATCATTATGCAGATTCTAGATTACAATTACAAGACTGAGAGAATGCAAGTTATTGCAAAAAAACTTTTGTTTTTTAAGTAGATATGCATGTAACATGGTCTATTCGAGATAATAATGAAATAAATTTAATAAGCCAATCATCTATTATGTAGACAATGTCATTTGGTCATTATGACAAAGATCAAGACATTTTGAACAATATATCAGATCAAAAAATTTCTAACATGCTAACGAGTATACAGGATTTTAGAAGCAAATTTTTGCAAAAGTTTCTAAAATATTTCGTATTTTGTACAAAAATTTGCAAAAATTCGTAAAATTTTTTTCTAATCTATTGATCAACTGGCATTTCTAACAAATTTTGAGAATTTCCAGATTACTAACGCCTACAAGTCTGAAATTTTGAGTAAATTTTCTCAACTTGTGTAATGCTATACCTATAGAATAATTTAAAAGCAAATTTTTTGCAAAAAATTTCTAAAAAAAATTACATATTTTGTACAAAATTTGCAAAAATTCCTTAAACTTTCTAATCTATCGTTAAATTGTTGGTATTGCTAACAGTTTCTGAGAAATTTTGAGAATTGCCAGTAAAAGTTTGAAATTTTAGGTAGGGTACTTGTCATTGAGATTTTTTGACATTCTTGACTTGGACACTTTATGAGTATCTTTCCGCTTGCATAATCCTTCACTGGGTCAGTATACCCAAAAAATGGTGATTATAATTTCCTCATCTAATAAGATAGGTAGAGTACTTTTTAAATTTACATTTCCTATAAAAATCCAAACCAAAACAACACACAAGAAATGAATGAAAGTGTGCAAAAAAACCTGTTTTCAAATTTACATTTATGTACAGATATACTCGTATATTATTCAATTATCTAGTAAAGTAAGCCCTATTATAACGTATACAAGTATTTACAATGCAATTCCTATCACAAATACAAATATGACAAAGGGTTAATGTCAATTATATTAGTAGTCATTTTTTTCAAATACCCTGTACTACCTATTACTGCCTAGGTATTTTTTATATTTTTATGAGATTTTTGACACTACCCTGGCTCTAATTTGACAGACATGGTGTCGGTTAAAAAATAAACCAGTTTTGGTTTATTTACTACTACTTAAATAAGCATTTATTTTCATTAAATCAATTATTTATTTAAAAAAATAATTATTAAGATATTATCGCTATACCTTATGTATAGGAATAGTTAGGATAGGTTTTTGAAACTTTGTAACTTTGTTTTCAACCGAACCGTTTGTTATTTCAGCCTGAAATTTTTATATCTTAAATGTAGTTAGAGATAGGAAAAATTTTCTCAAACTTTCATTTCAGGTCGTTTCAGGTCTCAAACATTCATTCGAAAAAAGGTTAGTATCAAACACCTTTTCGAACTATCCCTAATCTACCCCTAGATCTAGATAAATATAATAAAATGATTAAATAATCAGAGTTTATAATTATAATCATTTACATTTGAATGATTTTTTTGCAAGATTATGAAATAGCAAAAATAGTAGATGAAAGATTGCTTGATATAATCATTAGATACGAGTAGATTACAATTAAGATAATTAGATCATCAATTTGGATAATTGACAAAGTCCTATGCTGTATAAATGTATAAATGCTCATAAATATTCAAATGTCTATTTAGGACAGAATAAGTGTGACCTGTATTTAAAAAATTTGCACATCATGTCCTTATCCTTAAACATACAACATACTGGTACAGTCTACAATCTACAATCTACAGTATAATATAAGATACCTAATTGAATAAGACCTAGAATTTTTAATATATTACCTACGATTAGTTGTTCATATGTACGAGTAGGCTACAAATTGGTCAAAAATTAAAAAATTAAATGCAAAAATGTCAAATGCTACTCGTAAATTGGCATAAATTATAGAATTTTTTTTACACTATTTGACACTACTACTTGGTACCTACTTGAAAGTTAAATTTTGAAATCCTAGATTTTTTATAGTAAACAAGTGGTGTGAAAGCTAGGATTTCAAGTTGATATAAGAATTTTGACAGAATTATGAAAAAATTTCAAAAAATATGATAATTATTCAGACTCTGAATCATGTTCAAAACCTTGATTATAAGATTGAAAGTTAAAACTGCCAATTTGGTGGTTGACAATATCCGCCGTCGAGTATCTATTATTATTACTAGTACTTCCATTTGAATTGGGCTGGAAGGTCGTCATTCTTTCCTCATGATGGACACTTATCCTCCCGGTTAAGTTTGGACCATCTGGAAAAATAATCCAAAAATTCATTTGTCAAGTCTTGTCTACTGAAGCTAACTAAAGTGCTGATAATTCTTGATTATTTGGTAAAAAAAATTACCAAAATTAGCAGCAGATCTTGAGATTTTGACCGAAGTGGAAGTAGTAGCTTTTCTTGAGGGAAGTTGAAGAGTTGGTGCTTCAGTATAATCCATATGGACCATTGTCATTGTCCTGTGAAATCTCTCATAGTCAGAAGTTGGATCGAAATCGTCTAAAAAAATGAAAAAATGCCATAAAGTTCCTTTTCTCATACCTTGCCACATTTGACTATTTGGTCGAGCGAAGCGAGCACTTACTATTCAACTTTGCTTGCACTTTGTCCGTCTGTCTGTCTGTTTGTCCAGAGGATAACTCGAAAACTACTGGACTGATCTTAACCAAATTTGGCAAGAAGGACCCCCATAGGGTCTCGGTGTGCCATTTCGACAAAAAACCCAGGTGGCCCTACCCTTGCGGTTTTGCGGACCCTTTAAGGGTCCGCAGCATAAAATTAAATTTTTTTATTTGATATAAAAGTTCCCCATGGCTTGAAATGCAAAGATATATGGGTTCGTGCAGACCCCAGGAACCGCACGGTGGCCCCTAGTATCACAAAATTTTTATTTTACAGATACAAACGCTTTGCTCGCCTAATTAAATAATCAACTTCTAATGAGTTGATTAAAGCCTAGTTTAAAATTGTATAAGATTTCATTTTCAAAATTTTTAAATTTACCTGGCATTTCCATTGGCATTGGAATAGAGTTATGGTTATGATTGAAAGATGATGGTTCTCTCTGATCATGACAATAATCGTGACAATCGTCTGAATTGCAACTTGTATAATGTTCATCATTTATTGGATCATCATTTGCAGGTGGTGGAGGAGTTGGAGTTGGTGGTGGTGGAGCAGGTTTTCTTGCTTTTAATTCAGGGGATTTGCTAGAGGATCTGGAATACACAGATCTGGTTTTTCTTCGATTTCTGGCGATTGAAGCCATTTGATCTGGAATACTTGGACTTGTAGCTTTTGAAATTGTTGAAGAACTTTGACCTCGTACTATGTCACCCTGGTCCTGGTCCATTTGCCCACTTGGTCCAAGTCCAAGTGTATCAGTTGATAAGTTATGATCCATATCATCTATATATGTATCTGTTGTTAAACTCGAACTTATTCTTAATGGCTTTTGTTCAACCTCAATCACAACTTGATCGAAATTATCATTATCATCTTTTCTACTCTTTGTAATTCGCACTTTTGGCAATTTTTCAGCCCGTTTTCGGTTCCATTTGAGCGTTCTTCGATATTTAATTGCAATTAAAATCATGAGGAGGATGACCAGGGCAATTGAGCCGAGGATGATGAGCAAGTTTTTATGGAAATGGTAGTCTTCGATATCTTTTTGCTCCTTCATAGAGTACTCAGTTATGAGGTTATGTTCATAAGTATGACCTGGAGTTCCAGAGTCGAACTGTAAGGTTTTAGCTGGAAAAACAGTTGAAAAATTTCAAATTTAGAGCTCTTTTTTAAGAAATACATAATATAAAATATACATAATTCCAGCACTGATTACTCGTAAAAGAAAAAATGTATTTTCAACAACTATAATTGGTTGAACCAGGGTTGTATTAAACAATTTTTTGAGAAAATTTTGGGGGAATGGAAAATTTTTTGAAACTTAATTTTGATAATTTTGAAAATTACTCCGAGCTTTTTTTCAAAATTTCAAAATATCATTGAAACAGGTAGGGTACTACAGTTTACAGGTAAGTTATTTTTATATATTTTTATCGACAAATATTATAAACTTACCATGCAGGCGTCTCGGTTTTAACTTTGACTTGACTAAATTTTCTGACATTTTTGACCCGGACCCGACTTGTCTTGAATCAAAATTCTCCAAAAGTGATCAAAATTTCAATTATTTTTACAAAATCTGCTGGCATATGTTTCTAGAACAAACATTTAAGTTACAGTAGGACTTTGAATATGTACAAAGTATTTAAACAATCTTGAACAATCCTTTAAATTTCAAAGTCCAAATAAAACAAAGTGGGTAAATTTAATACTTACTAAATTACATACATATAGGTACTGGGTACTAGTATTAGAGCTATTTTTATAAGGGTTATATAAGCTACTTGAGTATTTTCTTAGAACTACTGATATTGCTGGGTTTCTCTGCTGAGAAAGTCTGACTAATTTTTTATTATTTCTCGAAATTACACAATAAACCATTGAAAAGAGCTCGAATTTCAAAAAAATCGGTTTATTTCAAAATTTTATAGAATTCTTATCTTGTACTTGTAGGATTTATATAGGATCTAAAATTGAAAATATAGTTATTTAAAATAATACAGATACTACAGAAAGAGATTAAACGAAAGAGATATAAAAAAACTCAGATTTACCAACCCTGCTTTTATTATAGTGTTGAAATTTTGGTTGAAATTATGCCTAGATTTTGAAAATATTCCAAAATATTAGATATTTTGCTAATCAGTCGAGATTAGACATGATTTTGAGAGCGAGCTAATTTCAATATTTATTTAAAAGTTTCATATTTCAGCAGATTATATTTAAAATTATCATTTATAAACTCCTTTCTACTCGTATAAAGCTTTATGAAAGGCAAAAAAGATAATTCTAATTTATATCCTAACTATAATCATTAATCATATTTAGATTTAGATTTAGGTAGATTACAAATGTATACTTGAAATGAAATGCATCTGCTTTGTTCAAGAAAGAAAGACACGAAATAATAAAATTTAATTGTAATTTTTATACTGTTAATGTTGCATACTAAGCAAGAACTTGAGAACAAATGAAATGAAATAAAAATTTTATCGAATCGATCAAAAATGTCTTAAATAAGCATATTATTAAATGTATTAAGAAATAAATGATAATGAATTCCGACTCAAAACTCAAATAGTTCAAAGTTCAATGCCAGTTTTAAGGGTCAAGTTTCCTTATAGGACAAATTTTAGTCATACAAATCAGATTTTATTTAATTCGAGATTATGCATTTATATATTAAAGCATTCGAGTTCTACAAATACAGATACATAAGTAATTTAGGTCTTATGTTTAGGTACTTCAAACTTCAAATTTAAAGTTAACAATCCAGGCTAAAATATCTCACGAGAATCGCAATTCCAGCTCCAGCTAATATGCCAGTAAACAGATTTCTATTCTTCAAAAAACTTGAAAAATGATAATTTTAAGATTTTGAAAGAATTTTGGCCAAAATTTTGAGAAATTTTAAACCTCTCGAGGTCCTGAAAGTCTTTATAAGGAGACTTGTACAGTATATAAGGTTTGTTTTAAATTTTGAAAAATTTTGACAGATATAAAGTAAGGGCATAATTGGCCGATTTTGTACCGTTCTGTGTACATCCCGGCGATGAGACCGCTCGACGCGAAATTTTGGTCACTTTTTGGCCAAACTATGGACTATGGACCATGATATGAGTTACCAGTGAGAGCTGCTAGCAAAAGAATAGTTCCAGCACCAACACCTGTCCATAGATATGTCTTATCCTCTTAATTATAATTATATTATGCGATTATAATTAACTAAACGTGATTTCTATTTAATTAAGTACTTGTGTTCCTATACTCCAAAAATTCATGAAGTCCGACCCCACAAGTGAAGGTGAAGACGAAGTAGAGGTCACCATGAGGGACTTGATGTGGAACATCCTGGACCATTATTTCAATTCCAATTTAAATAAATTTTGGGCAAAATTTTTCAAAATTATCTTACTTAAATAATCATCGAAATCTTTC
>JAQIXA010003065.1:0-15264 GCA_034699045.1 Nanhermannia cf. coronata Gr-Ori-00579 | reverse complement strand
TTCAACCTCTATCGAATGACATGTAGTTCATGGAAATCGGGCTGATGGTCTTGGAGATATTCAAGTTCAAAGAGGACCCAGAGACTTTCAAGTCACCCTGTACAATTATATTACCTACCTAACTAGATAATAAGTATTTTATACCATAAAAATTGAAAGTAGGTTAGGTATTAGGTATTAGGTACTTTGTGTATTGGAAGAATTGGAAAATTTTGATTTTTCTTCGAGATTTTTGTATTCAGATGAGGAGATTGAAGTAAATGTATTTAGAAATTCATTTATTAACTTTTGACTTTACATTTAAAATTCAAGCTGAAAAGTTTAAAAAAATTCAAATTTGTAATACGAATTGACTTTCAAGTTTTCAAGTTTCGAATCTCGAAATACCTTTAACTTTAAGAGAAAGAAAGGGGGAAAAGGGAGAGAAAGCCTGAGATAACTTTTTAAGTCAACTTAACATTTTTATTAGTTAAATAATAGAAAGATTTTTCTATTAACTTTTTGCAATAATAAAGTAGGTACGAGTACTAGGAATAGGAAGCTACCTATAATTTTCGTATGTGAGAGCGAAAATGTGAAAGTTTGACTTTCTACTTTCTCTGAATATTTTATTTTTTAAATTGTTAAATTGCCATCTGACCTCATTTGAATAATTATTTAAAAATAAAGGTAGGTACACTTTTTAGTTTAAGATTAGATATTCCTATTTTATATTTTTAAAATGACATAATTTATTCCCTACAATGCTAGTGCTCATGTACTTAATAATAATTAGGTAGGTTTAATAGTACGAGTATCAGTAGGTGCCTACATTTGTATTAAATAGCATAATAGGATTTCTACTCGTTATTTTATATTCTAGTAATGTGTAATAGTTTAAAATATCAACAGAAACTGAACTTACTGATACAAATGGTTCTCAGTGGCCTTATCTTTGACAAGTATTCCGTCTACATAGGCATATGAATCTTCTTCAGGAAAAACGTCCAATCCATGGTATCGAAGTCTCTATCCGTTGGCGTAAAATGATTATGGTAAAAATTAAAAAATGCTTTTGTATTTAAATATTCTGGACTTAAACCAAACCTATCAACTACGGACTATAAGTATATACTGTAGTATGTATATTCAATAAAATCTTGCTTTAAAGTTTCTCAACACTTATCGGTAATTGGTTTATCCAATAATTATAATAAAAGGGATTGCTTTTCAGTAAAGAAGCCGTAAATTATCCTTTTGAAACATGATATTGTTGTAAAATCAAAGGTTCTACTTCTATTAACAAGAAAATGAATCTATAGGTACCATACATGATAGGTCTAGAGTAAAGTCTAGTTCTATCCGTTTCTGTAGGTATTGTAAGCAATCCATATACTAGTATTCATTAGTGTACTATTATGCTGTTAAATACTCGAATTTAAAAACCTTTTGTGGATTTGATTTGTGAAAATGCACTATTTAAAACTTTTAAAACGAAAAATAAGGGAAATTGATAAAACTCAAAATGCATATTTTGGATTTAGAAACAATGCAATTAGTGAAAAAAAATTGTTAAATTATGGTAGTATGTATTTAGTGATCAATTTATTTTAACTTTACATTTATGAGGACCGATGGTTTCATATACTTATTTAAAAGGGCTTTTTCAACAACTCCACCAGTGTTCAGATTTTGAAGGGAGCTTACACAAATCAAGTCCTCCTGGATCCAAAAAAATCATTAAAAAAGTTTTTAAAGACCAAATCAAACCTTAAATTATGTGAATTAAATTACATAAGGTTAAATGATTGACTATAATATCTTACCTTAACTGTAAATTCGATAACTGCCATTGCTGCAATGAGATTAAAAAGAGCTTTGTTGATCCCCTTAGGCCTTATTTCCCAAGACTTAAAAGTACAAACTTGCATTGTATTATAGTAATCATAATTGTAATATAGGCAGGAACAGGTACCTATATAATCTAGTCTAAGCACAATATGATAAATTATTTATCGTTTACTAGTATTGCCAACCTGATAAGGTAAATTAGCCCATCGATTATGAGCAAATCCAAAAGTCCCAAACCTGTCAGTCCTAAAAGGATTATTTAAAAATTCGGATGAAATATAGCAAAAATTTGGGCAATCTTAAATTAGTAGAGTATATTGATGTACTATAAATTTTCCAAATCCCTAATATTTTATTTCTTTTTGTTAATTTTGAAAAATTATTTTTCAAACATTTTGTTTTACAGTGCCTACCTATATTAATATATTGGGGTGTGACATGAGATCACTAATTACATTATATACCTTAACCCAAGCTGTAATGTATATTCATTAAATTTGACATCATAGAATCCTTCTTGAGACCAAATTTTTTGCTTTTCAATCCATCGTACTGGAATTGGAGGCTCAAACCAACAACTTGATTTTGAAAGGCTGGAAAAATGAATAGAATTTCTCCATAACCTTGAATTTCATAACTAAAGTTTTTCTATTCAAATTTCTAATATATCTGTAGTCAATAAATTGTAAAAGTTCATAAAAACCTAACTACACTAGATCAAAGAAAGATATATAGATAATAAATTCACAAATTTTTCTATCGAAATCATTTTATATCAGTATTATTAATACTACTATATACTACAGAGCTTTCAAAAGCTAGATACCCATAATTATTTTAAGAAATATGTACAATATTAAAAATTCGATATATTCGAGAATTTCAATTTCAAATCAAATTTCAACAAAATTGGAATTGAAACGAAAATCAAAACCAATTTTTAAAGTAAATATCTACTGATAGTTCATATATGACATATATGTTTAGTTCTTTGAAAAATCTTGACTTATTCTTTCTAATTAGGAAAGACTTATTTTTAAGTATTATTGAACACCATGCATAAGTCGATAAAATTAATTCAAACTTATGGGTATAATAATATCTGTAGTATAAGAAAGTCTAGACTTATTTCAAGGGGAAATTTCTTATTTGGACTGTTTTTGGCACTCTCGACCACATTGAGACATTGAGACATCGAGTCGACAAAAACAATTAAAACCCTTTAATCGTTTCCCTTAAAATTTAGGAGGGCACTGAAAGTGGCAGCATGAAATAGGGGAAGAAATCCCAATGTGATTATTAAATTACTACGCTTATAAGTACCATATAAAGTACATAATAATATGTAAGTATTAGTCCTTGTCTAGAATAAATTCTGAATAAAATACTAATATCAGTATTACTATATTAGCAATAAGTTTATTTCCTAAGATAGCAACTATAAATTAATAAATCTTTTTAATTGATCAAGTAAACAAATTGTTTCAAATTATTCTGTATATGTATAAGCTGAAAGCTTGCTAAAATCTTCTAGATTTTTTTAGTATTATGTACTCGTATATTATAGATATAATGTAGGCAATGGAATTTTTCTCACTCAATGTCAACCTGGACGAGCTTGAGGAGTTCTTCCTCCTGTCTTTTCGCCTCTCGTTCCATTTCCTCTGGAGTTTTTTTGGCCTCCTGGAGTTCTGGTGGTGGCGGTGGGACATAGTCGGCCACAAACGTATGGTCCACCAAACTCTCAACTGCCTCTCCTAAATAACTCAAAAAAGATATTCAGAATATTTTGCAATCATCTAAATTAACATTCGAAATTCTTAAACTTATTCATTTAAGTAGTATCTACGAGTAGGATACTTACTATTTCTAAACGATCTAAAACTTAAAGTATCTAGAACTTATGATTAGAATTAGTAGGTTGGTTACCTACTAGTATCTAACTAGTATCTAGTATCTTATATCTATTACTGTAATCTTACTCTGTATTTGAAAATAGGTTAACAAGTTTATTTTATTTTTTCAAAGTTGTTTTCGATTTGAATAGTAAAATAGTGAAATAACTTCAACTTACTCTGTTGGATGATCCATGGTCCTCGAGCTCTTTCCTGTGGGGGGATCCTCAAAAACCGGAAATTGTAAACTCCGCCTTGCACAGAATAGTTTCGAAGGTTGAGTTCTTCAGGCCTCGTTTTTGGGATAAACTGAGCCTTCTCAGCTCTCTCACGCTCTTTCGCCTCTATTTTACCAAACCAAAAAAAATTGGGAAAAATAAACATAATTTTATTGCCAACACAAATCACTTTTATTGTATTAGCACAGCCGCCACCATTTTTATTAGATAGAGAATACAGTAGGTATACTCGTAGCCAACTTTTTTTTATTAGCCCGCATTTTAGTACAAAGAAAAATGAGCCATAGTGCTCCTCATGTCAGTCTGTCTAATAATAGAGAATTTGTATAGTCTTCATATTCTCTTCAAATTTCTTAATTAAATGTTCTATGCATGTGCCTTTGCGGTTTAGTTGTATTTCTAGATCTAATTTGCAATCTCTAAATTTCCTTAGCATATTTCATACATTTAGATAGGATAGGACTTGACTAGAATAAAAATATTACTTTGTTTAAAATGCGGAAAAAATGGTTTTATAAAATTTAGGTGCATAGAATACAGTATAGCCAAATTTTTAAATCCTTTGATGGTAGTGTGGACCCTTAGCGATAGGTACATACCATTTAATTTTACCTACACTATTTTAGGTATATACTCGTATATTATTTAAAGAGCTTACTCTCAGACTCAGTCTTGGGTCTTTCTTTATCCTTGTCCTTATCTTTGTCTTTTTTCTTATCCTTGACCTCAGATTTGACTTTCTCGACAGTAGATGAATCCTCCACAACTTTATCCTCTTCTACCACTACGACCTAGATAGTTTTTTTTTGAGAAAATAAATATTGGACTCTAATAAATAGATTAAAATTTCTCCAATTTTTTCACTCAAGAAATTTCTTTAGTCGGGTTATTACTACATAGAACAAGTATTATTTAGAAAACCTTTTTTGGTTTTGGCCGTCTTCTCCGTCGATGCTCCGTAGTATTGTTAGTAGTAGTGGTTTCCTTATTGTCCTTGGGCATTATTTCTCCTTCAACATGTTCCTTAAATATATTTTATTACACTTGTACCAACTAGGCTATGGTATGTTTAAGTTTTTTTTTTGTTTACACAATAAGTAAATAGATATTTCCATGAATTGTCAGCCTCAACTCAACTCAAGATCAGATGAGTTTAAGGGCAAAGTAAATATAATATAAGAAACTTGTGAAATGAGAGCAAATTTACCCCTGGGGGAAGACTTTGGTCATCTTTTTCATTACTTTTGGGTCTTCGCGGTCGACGGGTTCGTCTTTTTACCAACACATTTTCAATTTCACCATCAACTCTATTTTTTACCTTCTCGGCTTTCTCCACTTTCTCCACTTTCTGTGTAAAAATAAAATAAATGAAATGAAATAGAAGTTAATATACAACCTAGGTATTACAACCTAAGTAATAGATACTTATTATAGTACTTATGGTAGGGTACCTATATCTACGGATAAGTATCATATAGACAGCGACTAGCACTAATATTGTAGGCAACAAGTTTAAAAAATGATACCCTACATACTTTATACATACATAAGTTTCAAATTTCAAGTTTTAGCTTAACAAGCATCATATAACGTAAATACTTTATAAATGTTTTTTGTCTAGGTATGTTTATTATCAGTATTAGTGTTAGTACAGATATAAGAGTAAGATCGGAAACTTATCTTTCAAAGTTAGTTAAAAATGAGCATTCTGAAATGGAAGAAAAAGCTTTTGAACTCTAAAATTAAGTACAACTGATAGATTATACATGTATAAGAACTATGTAGTAGTAAGTCGAGTACCCGGTTTGAGGGGGACTCTAGAACTGGATAGAGTAGAATGGAGTAGTTAATGGAAAATAATTGAATTAGGTGGTAGTCTAATAGTGCTAAAGTATAAAGTTATAGAGAAATTGTTTTTGTCGAGTTCTCTCGATAATGCATAAGCCGATGAATACACTGAACTGAAGCATTAAGTACCCACATTTCATTGTACTACCCTATTCTGTACCTATATAAGTACTCGTAGTAGGTAAGTGCATAAAAATGCTCATAAATTCTCAAAAAAGTGGAAGCTAAAACTAACCGAAGGGTTTGGTTCATTTGACAGCGAGATCGTTCAATCTCTCGCTTGATCTTCATTCTCTTATACATAGAATAGGTGCGTACTACATCACATAGATAGGTACTATGTATGTACTTAGTTAGCTTAGAAGAAGTAAACAGAGAAAGACTTCAAAATCAACCCAAAAGCCAAAACTTTCGACTTTCAAACAGCCCTTAAAAAAATGCGTGTTCTAACCCAGGGTTGGAAAAAGCTAAGATTTCTGAATAGACATAATTTAGAAAAAAAAATTAAATCGAAAAGCTGAGTCAAGAAATTTACTTCTTATTTCACACATGTCTTAATATTTTGCACGTTTTGATATAGAAAAAATAATTTATAAACTGCTAAAATAAGTATTAAAAATTTTTGAGGCTTTTAGGTTTTTTTCTTTGTCAATAGCTGTAACATAATATAAAGAAAGTGTGTAAAATAATATAACAAAAAAATTTATTTTGGGCCAATACTAGTAGCATTTAGCTTTTGACCAGACGTTATTGAACCTGTCAGCATTGGACATCATACAATTACAATCGCAAAAAATCTGAGCTTTTCCCAATCCTGTTAAGAATCTATAGAATCCTACTACTGGTATACATATAGATATTCTGTACTTTTATGCGTAGATGCCTAAGTCTACAGTCTACTCGTACTACCTAAACTAATATTATAAAGAATAAAAAATAGTCAACTTTGAAATCTCAATTCGAATTTGAACTTTGAATCCCCTTTTTTTCTATACTATCGGTATACTAAACTTGTACCTATACAGTCTAGATTTGGATTTGGATTTGGATTGGTAAAAGCAAACCTTTCAGAGCTTAAAGGAAATTCAATAATTTATCTCTCCCTTTTATTAGCCAACATCAATTTAATATTTCTATTCCGACTCCCGGCCAATTTTATTTCTATAAAATCTGATTTCTCCCTTATATCGGTAGGGTACTACTACTAGTATACTGATCAAAAATATATCTTTTTACCAATTTTATCAAGCTCTAACTTAATTTTAGATTTTGTAAGGTGGTTGTAGTTGTAGGGTACTTATATTAGCTTACTATCTTTAACTCCTACGTATGCTGTATATGTGTATCTGTATCACTCACAAGTATCTGAACCTTTAAGTATAATATTTTTGATAAAAAAATTTATATTAGGTACAAAGTGATGCTTCGCAAATGCGAGCATTTTATTCTTTTTTCTCAGAATCCCTTTGATCAATTTATACCTACTATGCATCTACTACTGGTAGTTCTATCAATCTCGGAATAATTAAAAAACCTTTATAAAATATTATCCTTTATAAAATTATATTATTACCTATTGATGATATTAGCAATTTTATAAGATCATAAGGGCTCTAGACTAGTAGTATCAGTAGTACAATATTTTTGAAAAAATACAAGTCTAGACAGTTTATATAGAATCCTGTAGTAATATGATGTAAAGTGCTGATAGAGTATTTTATATTTGGGAAGTATACTGTAGGTACTTTTTTGAATAAATTAAATTTTCTATCAATTTTGAGCAAATCTAACTTTTAACTTTTATTTGAGTGATTTTTGACTTGAGTGCTTTTTTCATAAAATATTTTTTGGATGTTTCTGTGAAGTCTATTTATCAATTTACATGGTACTGATATCAGAAGATCTAGGTATTTATTCAACTCGATGATTTCATTTTGTTTTGTAGGTCGATATGTTGAATAAATTGGAAATATCCAGATACATGCATGTAGGTACTACTAATACAGTATCAGAAGATAAAATATAAAAATGAAATACTTGGGTACTTTATGGAAAAAACGTAGGTGTTTTGATGTGCGCATTTATTTCTATATGATTCGATGGTAATAATAATCCCTGTAAAATAAATTGATATCAGAATATGTAATACTGTAGGTAGTAGTGCTATTAGTAGTATATTAATAAAAGGAAAAGATTGTGATTATGTAATAGAAGATTTCGTTTCCTTAATGTGCTTTTAGTTTCAGTAAAAGTGCAAAAGCTCAGGCAATAGTCAATATCTTTATACTACTAGAATCATATTATCTTAAATAGTAAATACCTACCCTTAGTTTACAGACATTCTACTCGATTTACTGTCGAATCTCTGTATAAGGCATCTGTTTTATTTAAAAGGTTATTTTACAATACTTATTAATCATTTTAAATTTAAAGTACCCTACTTTCAAAACTAAATCAAAAACTAAAAATTAAAACTAACCTAACTTATAATAGGTAGGGTACTCGATTTATTTTCTCTAAATATGAATTTTTGAAAAAATTTAAATACATAATTAGTTTAGCAGTATTTAGCACCAACTTAGTTAGAGTAGTTAGGAAGTATCGACATTATCAAGCCTTGTTTAAAAATCTATCTTACTAATTTCTAAATTGATCTCGAAGTTTTGAATTTGCCCTTTTGTATCCATTTATGAACATTTTACGAAATCCTAAAGGAATGATATTTAGGTGAAGATTTAACTCAAAAATAGTTTTGTCTTGATGCTTTATAGAGTACTTGAACTGTGTGAGAAAACCTTTCAGTCTTGAGCTTCTGACTCAAATCCAATAATATGAGATCGCATCATTCATTTGATAATCCAATTTCCTCCAGATTAACTCCATCAAGAAAATGGAATGAGATCAAATGGGATCTGATGGGGCCGAGAGAAAGCTACCTATTACCAACATAATACTCCAATTTAAGCATCAAGTACCTACAAAAGGCTCATCTCAGCAATACCTAAGTACCTATTTACTTTTCCAGCATTTTTATTTTGAAAACACACATCTATCCTGCTAGGTACTACCAGTATTATAGACTACCATACCTGGATTACAAAGTAAAACCACACTCTACAATTTCATACTTACAAATAGCTTCAAAAATCCCTATTTGACCATCCTCTATTTTAAGTGCATTAAAGTTGAATATTGAATCGATTAAAAGTCCATACTTGTAGAAGTGCATTTATGAGATATAAAGTCAATCACTGCACTTCAACAAAAACAAGATATTATTATTATGTAATACTGTACTTTGTGAGTACCCTACTCGTACCTACTACATATTATTAAAATGTACCTTAGGCACATTCTTTGGAAATGAAAATGAAAAGGTCTACTCACTCAATTAAAAGGTCTACTTTCATATTAAACTACGAAAATTGTAAATTAATTTTCAAAGTGCACAAAAACTGATTCAAATGCCTAAATACTACTTACATGCACATTATATACTACGAGTATTAAACTCATTTTAAAGGAGCCTGCACAAAAATCTAAAAAATATTTCTATGAATGTTTCAATGTTTTTAAAAACTAATTTTTGAAATGGCCAAGTCTATGTACTTTGTATTTAGTTAGTTCTAGAGAATTTTGTACAAAATTTTGTAGCTTGTAATGAAGAATGATTTTAGATAATATATAATGTACCTTACTAGTACTAATACTGGTAGTATGCCTCTAGTTATGGTAGTTAGTTCTTATGCTTTAGATATGATATTTTATGATAGAATTTAAAATTAGCATAAAATATAAATAGATTAAACTTTTTTTTGTAAAGGAAAAATCCGACTCGTTAAGATAAGTATAAATCTCACATGTCTTAAATTTCTAAAATAAAGTTAGTAAAAGTTTTTTTACCCAAAGTTTTATTTAACTTATCAAACAAAGTACCTATACCTCTACTACTATTTATAACTCAAGTACCCCAATAGTTGTGAATGATTTAGTTGGTAAAGGTTCTAAAAGTAAAAGCATAAATAATAAACTATGATTTCTAATAATAAATATTTTGACTGATTAAGACAGACCTCATCTGCTCCTCCCTCAGCTTTTTCGGGTGTCTAAAATAAATAAATGTTGATGGATTATCCATGGTATTAGTAATGATTAGAATGAGATTAGGCAGCACAGCACAGCCAGCACAGGAAAATCCTGGTATTAAATGGCACTCTAATCCCAAGTTCTAAGTCCTGGCACATAAAATACGACATTTCTTCATACTCATATAGGGATTTTAGAAATTTAGAAATTTAGAATTTTCTTAAGATCTTCATCAATCTCATTTCCCCCTACTATGTAGTGTAGATACTTTCCATTACAGTTTTAAACCCTAATCGTAAGTCTCGGAATTTCTTTGTCTTTTGCTTTCTAACCTCATTTGAATCTCTAATAGTAAGTTTAAATTAATGCCTGGTGACTCTCTCACTACCTACTGTACTGTATTGTAGTAACCTTATTTACTATAAGGTTATAGTACTCAACTATACAGTACTATAGGTACCTACTGATAGATGAATTATAAAAGGGCCTTAAGCATATTATCTATTAGCATAATTCACATTTACTTAAAGATTCGTGTTAGTTCAAGTTGTATTATTTCCTTATAAAAGTAACCCTTTACAGTCCAAAGGGATTTGAGAACAAAAACTTAATCTGTTCTCACTTTTTACTCGGAAACGAGGGCGATAAAAATGAATTATTTATTCGGACATGTAAGGCGATTACAGTATACCTACTATTCCTATAGAGTAAGTAGGACACTTTGAGATTGAAAGTAAAATGACAAGTTTGTTTAAAACATCATAGGTCATTTGATCAATAAATAGAGTATCAAACATTTTAATTAGAATAAATGCATCAACATTTATACTATTTGTATAATCCTACTTAAATTGTATATCAATTTATAAAAAAATTTGTCTCTACTGATATCTTGATTTTGAATCTTTTAATATTATTCACCAAAATACAGTATTAGGGTACTTATATCGGAATTTGGTATTCTTACGAGTACAAGTAAAAGAATCTTTCTGTTCGTTTCGTAGTCTTAATTTTTTTCAAAATCTGCTAGTATTTGTATAATCTCTAGTACCCTACATACACATTACATATAGATTCAAATAATATATTTTTCAATATTGGAATTGCTATTTTTTCATTTCATTATAGAGAATATTCTAAATCAAAACCTAATGGTTTTGTGTAATCAGAGGTGTTTTAATACAAGGTGTATTCATGAAAAATGGAATGTTAGTAAATGGAATAAATGTCAGATTAAAATATTCGGACGCTATGATCATTATGATGTCTTTACTTTAGATACATAATTGAATAGACAAGGAGTTGAAAAACAGAATAGAAGAAATATCTAGAATAAAATGTTCAAAATAAAATTCTTATTTCTTATTGCTATTGCAATGAAATTGTAGATACTTATAGTAGCGATAAGTATTAGTATGTATCTATAGAACAACTAGATTCTAGATATTACATCACTAGTCCTTTAGACAGCTAGACAGGGTAACGGACAGAGTTGAAAAGCCAAACTATAAATGACAGATTCGTATTTTCTTACCAGATTTCCATCTTTTTCTACTTCAGTCTCAACTCGAGCATTCCCCCCTTCTTGTAGCACTTGTTCATTTTTTATTTTCATTTCTTCTGTAGGTTGAACATCATCCATTTCCTTGTCCTTGTCTCTGACTGTCTCACCAAATTCTTCATCAACTGTGTAATCATCCGATCCAGACCCAGAGTATTCAGAGTAAGATCCAGAGCATGATGGAGACAAGTGAGAGCTCTTGACGACTTGATCCGCTTGATTAGATCCTTCCAGCACAACTTCCGCTTTCTCCCCCTCCTTTTTTTGATCTTGGTCGTCTTTTTTTACACCCTCAATCTCCTCATGTTCAGGTTCAGATTGACAGCTCACCTTATTTTGATTTTGTGTCAAGAAATTTGCAATTTAATTTAAGTAAAAAGGTCTCACGGAGACAAAGGGGAATTAGCTGGGTATTTATCGAATTTGCATAAATAAATATATTTATTCTTGAGATTACAGAGTACTAGTACGAATAGTATGGTAGTTACTATAATACTTTATACTAGCAAGTACTTATAGTTATCAGTTATACACTTACTTGAAGTAGTTCCTGAAGTAATGGTTCTTCCAGCATTTTCGTTCCTTTTAAATCTTCCATTTTCAATTTGATCCAATTTTCAATTGCTTAAGTGCAAGAAGGACAAAACTCGTTAGATATACATATTAAATTTAAAAGCCATAAAAAATATTTATCAAATCTAAAAATCATTGAAAAGTCAAAATTAATGTACATTTGTAGGTTTAGGTATATTCCAAAATTTTATACTCTATTCAAAGAGGTATTCATATATTATGATTATGGCCCTTTAAATTGTAAATTTCAGGTTCAGCTCTGGCTCTGAACTCTGAGCGGTTCTCTATTTCTATTGACCACATATTAATAAAATATGTACTTGAAATTTAAGACCTAAATTATAATTTTTATGGCTAAATTAATAAAAGACCATGAAGGTCTATAAAAGTTATAAAAAGTCGAAATCTTCTGGGTAATGTAAACTGTAAACTTACAATAAAATACTAAGTATAAGAATAAGGATAAAGTACAATATGTTTATTAATTTTTTGCATAAAAATTTCAGGATTTGAACCAAATTTCGGAATATATAGCCCATGTAACCTGATCTAATCCTAAGTAGGGTAGGGTACTTACATTTTTTCAACGAATTCTGAGGACCTGGTGGAAAATAAGACTGACTCGAATCCGAATAATGATCATAATTATACCTGATAACTCGATAAATGCCACCCAAATACAATAAAAATTCGGGTATTTTAAACTTAAAAGAACATTCTTCAAACTTGTGACCAGTGTGTTGTGGGCTGGCCACCATATTACCCCAAAGGGCATGGGTTATTTGAGGTGTTTGAACAACATGGACAAACGATCCAAGTTCTGGGTCATAAATGTCGTTTATATTACGTATAATATTGTAGGCAGCCAAGTCAATGAATTCATTTTGCTTCGCGCGAAATGAATGCAGTAGCTAAAAAAATAATTTCAATTACTTGTACATATAGTTCCATATACCTATATATATAAGGTATATGGTACCATATATTATGTATGTATGTGCATTCCTAATTCCTAGGAGTCCTAGGCTAGGGCTAGGACCTAGGAAGGTACTTATTATGTATTTTAGATTTAGTTAATAAAAATACTTACCAATCCAATTTCATGGCAAATAGAAGCCGAGCAGAATTCAGGGGGTGACTCAAGGGCCCACTTGATCTCATTGATTAACTTTCAATTACAAATTATACAGTGAGATTTTAAATTAATTTTCCTCATTTATTCTTAGATATGTGATGGTAAAGAGTACTTTGAGTTGAGATAATGATGACTATAGCACTACCTGAATAACATCTGCTATGTGGAGTAGGACTTTATTCATCGTTCCTTTGATATTTGAAGGGTCCTTCATTTGATCACACCAATAACTTAAATATTCATTTACATTATTCAGCTTTTCAAAATCCGGGATGTTTCGACAACTTATGTGCATGTTCCACTGTAAAAAATAATACATAACGCAATTTGTTAAAATATTACGATATTTTTAGTTTCGAAATCGACAACCGATGACGAAGATTATTAATTAATTAACATCCGTTTGACCCGGAAGTAATATGTAATTTCTTTTCTGCTTAAGTTGGTGCAACACCAGCCAGCCCTTGGGCTGGCTTGATCAACTAGTTTTGATATAAAATACAGTAAAATATCTACTAATATGTGCCTCTTTTGAAATGAATCATCTATATATCAGTAATTAACTTCAAATAACAAATAGTTAAAAAAATTATTATTTTGATCAACTATTAATTAACAATGTTAAAAACTATTAATTTTCCAAAACAGTGCATTTTTTTTAACGATTTAATCAAATATTATTTATAAGGTAGCGTATTTATTTATAATTAATTACATTTCTAAGTTTTCGTATATCCTTTTCTCTGTCGAGCACGATCTCATCAACTGAGCTGATAAGTTGTGTAGTAATTTTTAATTGATCTTCTCGCATTTCGAGTTCCTCAATCGAGCTTCGCCTCTTCCACAAATCCTCACCCTCAAAAGATCCGATTGTAGGAGGTTCCATTTTTTTCTGTTGTCGATTCCAAGATTATCTTTTCGGGGATCTTAAATCTGCATATACCTATTATATATTTACTTTAGTTTAGTACCTTACCATTGCATTGCTTTGATAGTGACTAGCATCTCTACTTTCTACTAGATAGTAAAGAACTATAAGTTCTTACTAGCATGTACCCTACCTGTACCTATATGTGTATGGTAGTTGATAGTAGAAAATGATGATTCTGATGATGATGTTTGAAGTTTGTCGACTCTCTAAAAAGATCAGACAGATATAGTACATTAACATTTAGTGTATAATGTATAGGTACATAGATAGTAATGTAGTAGACAGAGTTCGAGTGAAGAAATAATCGATAAAAGACAATTTTAAACTTTGCCAACTCAATTAAAATCGCGATTCCAATTTCAATCAAATTTCTAAAAAAAGATATGGAAAAGAAGTTTAGTTCTGGAGCTTTACCAGAACTAAATATACATACATACGTACCTAGTAATATATAGGTAGGTACAGGTACTTTGGTAGGTATAGGCATTAACCATAGGTAGGGTACTTTGAGTTTTGCAAATCGATAAAAAAGCCTCTTACATACAAGCATAATAATATGGCATTATTTATGTCTATGTAGGGTACTTAACTACTATTTTCTTGTATAAAGTTGATTTGCTCAGCTTCAACTTCAACGACAAAATACTATAATATTTTATGTAGGTAGGTACATACTACCTAAAGTACTACTGTCTGTAGGTGTAAGAATCGTAAATTGGTAAGATTTTGGTTTAATTCATTCATAGTGAATTTCCATGTTTTTTTGCCTGGAAATTGAGTTGAACACATTCGAACTCGAAATATATGAGCTAATATTGTTATTCCAGAAGGAATAATCTAATTTTTGAACGAAATGATGAGGAAATTTGTAGTACATCTACAGATTTAACCCTTACCATTAGTATTAGTACTTACTATACTAACTGTAATGCTAAGGGTAGTACTATTAAGTAGTTTGAAAAATCAGAAAAATATTTTAGGTTTAGGAAATTGAAGTTTGAAGGGGAGGATCCTTCAAAAATCAAACATCGAAATCTAAATCTAAAAACTCAAACTCAATTCCCAATACACATCACATAATACTTAAAAGAGAAAACATTTTTTCACCTGATAAATAAAGGAATTTACCAGATAAAAATACCCTCCATATTTTTAAAGGAATCTTC
>JAQIXA010003064.1:0-15271 GCA_034699045.1 Nanhermannia cf. coronata Gr-Ori-00579 | reverse complement strand
AGGAAAAAACGGACAGAAATTGAGACAAGTTAAGATTTTAAATTAGTATCATTAATTATTAAGGATAAGAGCTGACATTTGAACCCTTTTTTTATCCTTGATCACATTTTGAAAAAGTCAAAACAGATGCTATCTTATAAAATCTTGAGAGATTATTTACCCAGTTAAATCTGAATTAATCTTTCAAGATCAAAATCTCAAGATCAAGTTTACAAAATACTTTGTAGATGTATGAAAAAATGAGTAGAAAACTTGTATTGATTTACAATGTAGTTTAAATGAGGGTATTATTATGATGTATTTCGTGTTCCCAAAAATTGAATAATATAAAAAAAAGTGTGAGTGCGTGATTTCCAGCTTAAAATAATGGAGGTTGTCCAAAATCATCGAAAAATCAATTTAAATTTTTTTTTGCTTCAACTTTTGAAGAACAATGTATCTTATTAAGATCTCCAGAGGCACTTATCTACAGTCTATTTTAGATGGAAAAATAAGAGTAATAAGAAGATGACCATTATTATCTATAGTACAAAGTAGTAGTTTTAGTACCTACATACTTAGGTAGTATCAAAAATAAAAAAAGATTTGATGAATGATGATGATGAGTTTAAATTCAAAATTGACTATGACCAAATATCAAGCACATTTTTATAACTGAAAGACAAAAAATCAAAATTCAAAAATGTCTAAAAATTTTGATAACATCTATGAAACTAAAACACATATGTAATTTAGTCTAAATTTAATTTGTAATTTAGTCTAAATTTTATATTTTAGGCTAAATTTTCGTAGGATTCTCCATTTTAATATGTTTTAGGAAAAATCGACTTATTAGGAGCTGAAAATGCGATTTTTCTGGTTGATTTTTGATTACTTGAAAATTGCCAAAAAATGGTCAAAAATTTTTGCTGTTTTCGCCTAAATAGACAGAAATTTAGCTAATTTTCGTAGGATTCTCCATATTACTATGTTTTAAGAAAAATCGACTTATTAGGAGCTGAAAATTTGATTTTTCTGGTTAATTTTTGATTACCAGGAAATTGCCAAAAAATTGTCAAATTTTTGCTTTTTTCGCCTAAATAGACGGAAAAGCTAATTTTTGTCAACTGTACGAGTAGGTTATAAATGTGAATTACAGATATTTTGACTATTATACTTTTGGGTATTCTAAATCTTTCGAAAATTTGAATTTTTCTCAAAATTAAGAACCCTAAAAAATCACAAAATTCTTTAATAAATATTTCATATTTCAGACCTCTAGGTTAACTGGAAATGTCTAAAATAGGCCAATGTACTCTAATGGGTGTCTAAAATATTTTCAAGTAATCTAATACAATTGAATGAGCTATTTTTGCTTTTAAACCCAAATTTTGGCGCTTATATTTTTAAATTTTTTTTAAAGGAGTTTTTTTGTAAATTAGAAAATTTTTGATTTTGGACAATTTGGTTTATATCCCATTTGACTTGTAAGATTTCAATAATGACCATTGGAAAATATTGTAATAAAAATAAAAGATAACGAGAGATTTGATGATTTGAGAGATATAATTTTTTTACAGAGCCTCTGATTAGTTGGTTTTATTATTAGTCAGGGCCCTTAAGGATCCTTCCCATCTTACCCTAAGCCCTTAAGGCCCTTATACTTATGCTAGTAACATAGATAAGAGTGTATAAGAAAAGGTATATAATAAAATTTTGTATTTAATTTCACGTTGGCCATCTGACAGGTCAAAAATCAAAGTAAAAGGTTAGTTTTTTGGCTTTTCTTATTTCTTACAAAAAGTACATGAAAGGGGACCCTTAAGATTTTGAGATTTTAGATCCAGATTCCCAGTTTTTTTCTGGGCCTATTAGTACTTTACATATGAGGGGGGAATAAAATAAAAATTCATCAAATTTAAAATAGGTAAAATAAAAATAAAAATAAAATCAAGGGCCAATTTATACATTTGTATTTAGGTAGGGTAATCACAAGATCTACTAAATAAGTAGGCCTTAGTTAAAACCAAATGAGATAAAAATTAATCACAAAAACCTTCAAAAAAGCTCGAATTATTTAAAAAATTATGTTTCTAACTCTCTTTCCAGCGAATCATCTAAAAATAAATAAAAATGACAAAATTTTGACAATTTTATTTTAATTTGATCAAAAAGTTTGCCTTAATTTCCTTAAAAATCTTTCGAATTTTGTAAAAATTATGCATTTTTATAGTTGATCTAGAGAATAGAGATTAGACAAAATGATAAAAAAAGTGTCAAAACCCTTAATAAGATTCTTTTTGCCTTAAGAAAACAAAGCTTTTTTTGAAATTTTCAAACTTATTTTAGGAAAAAACGGACAGAAATTGAGGTCAGAATGACTCTCGAAATCGAGCTAAAGTTCAAGAAAGAGATGGATAGGAAAGAAGGCCTTGAGAATCACTCTGAATAAAACAGAGGCTCGTCATTATCATCATCTGAGGTTTACTTTTCAGTTTTCTGGGCCCTTAAAAATCATTTTTTTTTTACCTTTCTATACCCAAGTGTAGGAGCCTTAAACCTACAAAATACTTAGATATACTGTAGTAGCATAGGTATATACTGCCTACTGGTGGTAATATTGACCCTTCAAAATGTCCATTTTCCTTAATGCATCTGCTGCCTCTCAAAAAATCCTTTCAAAATCCCTTGCTTGTGGAACCCTTAAAACTTAAGAAACTTGAGAAATTATTGCCCCAGGTCCTCAAGGCCTTCAGTTTCAATCTCAAATCTCAAATTTTGTACTTAAAACTTCATTTAACTAGACTACCTGTACTATAAGTTTATAAGGGTACATATATGTATATGGTATATACCTTTAGTGGTCTGGCGCCATAAGGGTCCTTAACCGAACTAAAAATAATGTTAATTGCAATTTTGCACCTTATATACGATAAAAATGGGTATAATTAAGTGACTCAATTCAGGGTTATATTTCTTATTTGGGATAATTAGAGCAATTTTACAAGTCCCTTTTTACAGTGTCTAGGCCCCTATAGTAATACAGGTTATTATTAAATTTAGAAAATTTTGGCTCGCGTCGAAAAATTTGAGGTTTATTTTTAAATTTATCGATTTATTGGGCACTTTAAGGTCCTTATAATTACTAGTAGGGTACTTATACAAGAGTACAAAAACCAAAATTTTATGACTTGACCAATATCTATCTAAATTCTTATAAAACTACTTAGGTATTTTCAAAATTCTCTTAAAATTCACGCATTTTGTCCAAAATTTCGGCTTTTTATATCTAAAATTGCTATTTTTTCAGTTTTTTGATAAGTTTTAAAAGCTTAATCCGAGATTTTGTAGATCTAAAGGTTTGAATAGTACGAAAACACAGATTGAAATCCTGGATTTATAGAAAACTATCGAAATTTTGTAAATTTTGTGTAACTTTTGGGATATTTTGACCATTTTTCATTGGACCAAATGGCCTAAAATTGATAAAAATAGGCATAAATCTATTGAATGTAAATCCATATCGATTACACTTAAATACTCGAAAAATTAAATATTGAAATATTGCTTTTTCTACCTAAAAATTATCAGTATGAAGGTATAAGGGTGACTTAAGGTAGGTTAGTTGCAATACTACTCTTACTATTAAGGCCAAGGTGTACTTATTTTTGAATTTTATTTATAGTTTTTGGTCCAACTGGACCAACTGAAGTGAGGAAAACTGACAGTTTTTGCAGCCAGTGTTCAACTAAGGTAGAGAAACCCGTTGCTTTTTACATTACAAACAAACTTCTAGAGAAAAAAAAGTTCTCAAGTTCACAGGGGAGAGCCCTTAAGGGTTCCTTTTTGAAAATCAGAAAAAAATGAAAAAAAAGTCCTGAAGTGTGAGGATTCGAAGAACAATCAAAAACCGACCAAGAGATTTATGAAGTGCCCTTCACAAAGAAAATAAACTTCATATCAATGTAGTAAGTATAGGATATTGATTGCGTATTGTATAGGACCCTTAGAACCCTTCAGTGAACACCATCCAGGTCATAAAATCAATCAAAAAAGTATCAAAAAAGATTTAAAATCAGGACTTTTTTCTTATTTTTGAGATTTTTAGCAATTTTTAAGGGATCGATTCATAATTTTTGAGATATTTAATGCAAATTTTGTTTATTTTAGGCTTTAGGAATTTTGAGCCTTTTTGATTAATTTTTAAGGGGTCTAATTAGAGTTTTTGAGATATTTTTATGCAAATATCGTAGATTTTAGGCAAATTTAGGAATTTTGACCCCTTTTTGAGTCTTCTTGGGAGCTTTTGATAGACCAATAGGTCTTGTTTTCTTAGATAAAGAAAGAATTGAGCAGGTTTTAGGCACTAATAAGTGGATTCTATGAGATATTTTGGCAATTTAAGAATATCCTAGAGACCTGAAGCTGTAGGTCATACAGATTTGAAATTTTCAGAAAATCTGATTAAAGGTATATTAATATGCTAAAAAGTACAGACATACTGATAATTACTTTTTGACCTTTTATGATTTTGACCAAATGTCCTATAAATAGAGGAAATATTGACCCAAGTATAGATTTCAAAGACAAATGCGCAACTTTACTTTTTTAAACCTTTTTTTAGATACCTACCTACATATTCTCAATTTAGAATTTAGAAAAGAAAAATTAATTTTGAAAAATCCTTGTCATTCCTCAATCACTTATCAAAAAAGTCAAATTATCTATTTTTTTCGAAAAAAAATGAACTGGCCCTTTTCGTTCAATCACTGTACCCTATCTATCTATCTTTCATTTATGACAATTTCAAGTCATTTTTTCATTTGAGGGATAAACGAGCACTTAAACCATCAAGGTTGAATAGTAGACATAAGAAGAAAGATAAAAATAAAAGATAAGAATAAGGACCCTCCAAAAAGTCAAAAATATGACAAAGAAATTACTTAATCCAGTTTTTAATGTCATCTAAAGTTATAAAAAAGGGACCAAATTCAAGTTAATTTATACCTGAAATGTCAACAATTCTAAATATATTAAGGTCTATACTTTCTATGTGTAAATGCTGACCTTTAGCCAAAATTTTGAAAATTTTGAATGACATTTTAAGACCTAGAAGGGTCTTCTGACGATTTTTCAGCCAAAAATTAGCATTTTTACCTCACTTTTCTCAGAATTTAGCCCAAGTTCAGACTAAAAGTGTATCTTACAAGTGTCTAAAACCTGCTAAAACTACACTTGAACTTGTCAAAATTATTCAAAAATAAGTACCTTGAAATTCTGTGTCAAAGTATCTCAAAAATTTCAACATTTTGACTCGAAAACCTACAAAAAATGTGCAAAAATTACACAAATTTGCACAAATTCTCAAAGGTTCATTTGCTTTACGAGTAGGGTACTAATTTACATAAAATTTGCTACTATTAATTCTCAATTAGAATGTGAATTTGAAATACTTAAATAATGGTTTATCTAGATTGCAAAAAACAGCATTCCTTTTGAAAAATTCAAAAAAAGCCTGCAGTTTTACAACTTTAAACTTATCTTCTAAGATAAATACCTAGACTTACTGATATAAGTAGTACTTGTACTGATCGTAATAGTTGGTAGATGTTAAATTCGAGTATTTGCATTTCATTCTTTCTTATGGCCATTTCTTTGATGTTTGCCAGCAAAAAATAAAAAAAACTCGAATTCTTGAGTTATTTTGTAGGCAGGTGAGATTTGGCTTGTTTTTTCGCCCTTGTTTGACTTTTTTGCAGTTTATTTAACATTTTATTTGAGGACGTGATAGGCCTTAGGTTATTTTAATGAGAAATTCCACATACCTACTACATACTACGTGTATATAGTAGCGGATTTATGCTCTGATTTTGATTCACACAAGGAATTTTACAAAAAATTTCAAAATTTTTCAAAATTATGGCTATTTACTCAATGCTAAAATGTCAAAAAAAAGATCAAGAAATATCCAAAAAAGTTAATAAAATTCCTAAAATTTAGATTATTACAATAATCTTGGCCTTTCTTATTATGATCTTGTCATAATTTTGAGAAATTCGAGATTTTTTGGTTTTTAGATACATTTTAGACACTTTTGTCGAGATTTTAAGATGCTTAAAGTACATCTTACAGGCCTACAAGTCCAAATTTTGGCAAAATTTATGATCCAGAAAATGTAAAAGTTGAAAAGACTGCAAAATTTCAAACTCATTTTGGGCTTTGAAGGTACAAGAACGGTGCTCAAAAAACGGTTAAAACCTGAAAAATTGGCAAAAAATTTCGGTTTTTAGATACTCTGTAGGTTCTCTATTGCTAATGATAAGGCATCTTTTGCCATATAAATGTCCAGAGATTCAAGAAGGTCTGTTCCCTTGTAAGTATCTGTATTTCCTCAAAAAATTTTCGTATTAAATCTGCGTAAATTTTAAAACTAACCAGAGGTGTATATACCCTGTGTAAATCTCATTAAATGCAATTACCACGAATTAATTTATTGTCGGATCAAGTAATGTTTTCGCATCAAAAATTTGAATTTTTTTATAATTTTTACGATGTGCGTTATTATAATATGTATAAGTAATAAGTACCTATACACTTTGGTATTTGGCTACAGTACGAGTAAAGTGCGTATGAAATTCCATCAAAAAATTCTTGTTTTTTTTCTACCCTGAGATAATTACCATTCTTCGGCTAATAAATTAGAAATGAAATCTTTTTCCAAAGGCCGACATTAACTGCCTGGTCTGGCCTGCCTGCCTGGCCAAATACTCGTACTCATACAAGTCGAGGGGTTTTAAATCAAAAATTTTTTAGCCATTTTTATATGGACTTTTATATGGTCAAGATTTTTTTTTATATTTTTGAATAATTTAAAACGTCGATTCGCTATGCAAAGAGTGTGCTAAGAAAACTACCTGCAAAATATTTAATACCTTTTTATTAGCTTGGATAAAAAATGAGGATTTGTGATCAGTTTGTAGAAAACTGGCCCTAAAGGTAGCATTTATACACCAAATTTTCGTTTTTTTTTCTAGAAAAAAATATCTAGGATACTTCCTAATTTATTTTGATTAGAATGCTATGTAAATACTAGTATAAATATTTGTCAAAAATCTCAATATCTGAGCGATTTGAGGCTGCATTTTATCGAAATATGCTAAATATGACAGGTCAGGAGAAAACTAGATACTTTTTTGCAAACTTTATTCAATCATTTTGGAGCTCATAATCAGGATTTCAGGCCTTTATGTGCTAAAAATACTCATAATTTTAGCCAAAATTGCCTGTATCTTACCGTAAAATGCCTCTATAAATGATTATTATTTCAAAAATTAGAATACAACTATCAAGTTTGATATGAACCTGACAAAATGTCCATAATTTTGCATACAATATAACTAAAGCAAATTGATCAAAACAACAAACATGATTTTTTTGTAAATAATAAGGATATCTAATGCAAATACCTGTACTTAAGCTATCCAAAAAAAAATCAAAAAATGTTCTAACTAGACTAAAAGGATTTTTGTAAAGTAGGTAGTTAAATTGCTATTTAGTTTTTTATATACCAAAATCTCAAACAAAGTTGTTGAAATTCCTCCACGTGAGATAAAAAATAAACTAAATAAAGGCTGACCCTTGTGCATCAAATTCAATTATTAACATTGTACTCGTAGTATGGTAGATACCTTATAGATATTTATAAGTGTAAAAAAAAAGTTTAAATAATTTAAAACTTGGGTGTAAATTAGCCAAGTAAATAATTTTAAGGATTGTATTTGGACCCTTTAAGCCACTTGTGATGGTAAAAAGGCGATAATTAATGAATTTCAAATGGCTATTTAACATGGATTAACCATGGGTGGAAGCTCGATTAAGTAGGTGTTTTAGCTAATTTTTGTAGGATACTCATTGTTAGTGTTTTTTAAGAAAAATCGACTTATTAGGAGCTGAAAATGCGATTTTTCTGGTTGATTTTTCATTACTTGAAAATTGCCAAAAAATGTGTAAAATTTTTGCTGTTTTTGCCTAAATAGACAGAAATTTAGCTAATTTTCGTAGGATACTCTATTTTAGTGTGTTTTAGGAAAAATCGACTAATTAGGAACTGAAAATGCGATTTTTTGAAGGATTTTGGAAGGATTTTAAGTAATTTTGAGGTTAAAAAAGTAGTTTTCCAAGTTCAATAAGAGACTTTATAATGGACCAAAATGGTTTTTTTTTTAATTTTTGAAAATTTTGGGTACTTATATGCGAGCTAAAAAGGCCACTAACTACTCGAGCCAATCTCTCAACATGTTCTCAGTCCTATAGTATAAACAGTGCCCTGAGCAAAGTCTATCGAAAAAATTATATAAAATAAAATAAAATAAAATATTTAAACAATTTTTTCAATTTGTAAACAGAAAGAATGAGAATAGAAAATTGACACGAGGAACTTTGAGTTGATGACAAAGGTCAACTAACTTTTGAGAGAGGATCGAAAACTTGGAACCTTTTTCTCATTTTTAAACAAGCTTGGAACTTGAGCTTAATCTCATCCCTATTTTGGTTGAATTTACCCCTATATTTTTGGTCTAAATGTATCCCTGTATGAAATTAACCCAAAATCTTTCAGTTTAGTTTAGGTTAGGTTAGAATTTTAAAAAAAATGGGATGTAAAACTCTGAGAATTAGTTTAAAAAACCTCAATCTCTAAATTTTGAGCTTTTTTAAGCAAGTTTGAGGTGACCTAGAGGTTTGAAACTTTTAAAGAATGTTCCAGATTGTTTATATTCTTGTAATATTGGAATTTGTATCATTTCAGTACAAAATACTAGATTTTGAGGTATTATATAGGTCAAAACTTGAAAAAAATGACTTTTTTTGAAAAAAAGTTCCTGATTTTTCTGGTTTCCCTTCCTTAATACAAAGTAGGCACTAATTGTAAGTAGTACAGATAGTAAGAATAGTATTACCAATTTCCAAGAATACATTTATTTGCTCTAAAACTCAAATATTAATATTATAAGTTGGGGAATTTGAAGTATCGATATTTTATTTATTTATTTATTTACTCAAAGAGATTAAAACTGAAATCTTCTCTTTTTTTTGTCAAATAAAAGATAACAAAATGATAGATAAGGATATCAGTAGTATTGAAAGTGACCGTTTTTGCATCCCTCTCAAAATCCCTCTCAAAAATACTTCAAAATAATGGATAGAAAAACACTTAAAAATGAAATTTATTGTCACCTTTTAGACGCTAATTACACAACTACCGATATCTATCAATAATTACGCAAGTATCAATAATTATTACATAAAGGCTCAAGATCAAGATCAAGTTAAAATTTCGATTTTGAACTTTGACTGCGTAGTGTTTAACTTTAAAACGTGTAATTTGATCTCAAAAATATCTCGAAATCGATGTGTCATAGGCAAAGTTACTTTTTTATTAGAATTTAAGTAGATTTTCTGTAGCATTTATGGCATCTTTTTGAATTTTTAAGTCAAAGATTTTAGGAAATCCTGGATTTAGTTAGGAAAAAATATGGATTTCGAGTTAAAAAATTTGATGATTTTTTGGCAATTTTATGATTTCGACCAATTTGTCATGCTTATCCTTAGTATAGGTAGTACCTATACTGTAATTTTCTGTCTATTTTTTTGTCAAGTAGGGTACTTATTGCTATTAAAGCCAAGAAAGCTCGCTTTTTAACCAAATTTAAGCGAGCTATTATCGTAGGTTTGAATGGATTTCAGCTGCTGAAATTTTAAAAAAATCTGATTCAAATTGAGTTGAGGAAACGGAAGGAACTTAAAAAAAATATTTAAGGGACTTTCTCACAGGCTTTAATAAGGCTCAAATCTTAAGACTTGAAAATTTCTCAGAAGAAATTTGATCCGAATGAAAAGGGCCTTTAAAATTTTAAAATAGGTCTAATTGACTATACACAGTACCCTACTTGTATATACCTACATACATGTGTTTTTATAAAAGGAAATATTTTTGTAAAAATAAAAGTGTACTATGTATTGTACATGGTCCTTGTTTATATGATCAATTAGGCATTAAAAAATTGTTCAAAAAGTCCAAATTTATTCGAAAACAAGTGTCACCTGTCTAAAATGATAGACTCTTATATACCTGGTGATAGTAATTTTTTAGTTTAAAAAAGTTTTAGAATTTTAAGACAAAATGTCGAGTTCAATGTGTCAAAGATGTTTTTTAATTAGAATTTTAGCTGATTTGCTGGCATTTATGAGACTTTTTTAGGTAAAAATCCAGGATTTTAGGAAATCCTGGATTTAGTCGGCTGAAAACTAGGATTTCGAGTTTTACAATGATATTTTGTAAATATTTGTTGATTTTCTGACAATTTTGTGATTTGAAACAATCGACCAATTTGTCCTTGCTTTGCTAAATATAGTAAAAAATTAATTTAAAATCCCAATTAGGACATTTTTAAGATTATTTATTGATTATTTGCATAAGTAAATATAGTATAGGTAGATACTATAATGGGGAATCAATATGTCCTTGGTCTAGTCCCAATTTAGTGTGTATGGTCAATTACATACAGAATAAGTCAGATAGGTACATGCAGATTACAACACCAGATTAGGCTTAAAACATATTGGGAAATAATTAAATAGCCTTAATGATAGGATGTATAAATTTTATTTCAATATTTAAATAGATGATTTGGAAAGTTAATAAATGCATCAATAAATCTCATTGAAATTGAAATTAATCTGACCAATTCTATCAAAATTTCAAAAATTTCTAAAAATATTTCTTCAAAAATGACTGAAATTTGATATTTTTGCCAAGTTTTTCAAGGTTTTTGAGTTGAATCTTTCCAAAATTGTCTAATTTTTCAAGGTTTTTAGTTGCATATTTTCAAAAATTTCAATCTTTTCAAGGTTTTAAAATGTGCATCTTTCCAAAATTGCCAAAATTTACAAGGTTTTAGAATTCTAATTTTCCTAAAAATGTCCAAAAATGACTTTTATTGAAATTTTTGCCAAGTTTTGCCAAGATTTTGAGAGTTGCATCTTTCCAAAATTGCTAAACTTTTCAAAAATTTTAGAGCTATTTACCTACCTATTTATTTTTCTAAAATTTTTCAAAACCTTCTTTCTACCTAGGTATATAAATGGTTTATGAATGATTCAATTTGAAATTTTTTTGAGAATTTTATGGTTAAAACCTAATGGTAACTCGATGAGATCAATCAATCAAACTGTAATCAGTAATCAGTTACAAAAACCTTATTATGGACTAGAGGTGAGAGTTTAATTTAAAATTTATGTGGGTTCAATTGTCATATTATTTATTTTACACGATAGTTAAAATTAAATAGAAAGTTTACAAATGCAATGAGTAAAAAAGCGACAATAAAAAAGTAAATGGACAATTCTAAATATCTATCTAAATACCTATACTGCACTACTCACCCACACCCAAATTTACAAAAAAAAATTTATAAAACCTTATGGCCCATTAACATAGAAACTTTACAATCATCCATCAATTGCCCTCAAGATACGCAAAAAAAGCTGAGAATCTTTAAAAAACACAATATTTTCAAATTTTCGCACATTTTTCATACACAAAGCCTTCAAAATACACATTGACAATTTAGTCAAAATCAAAAAATGTGCAAAATTCTCAGTTTTTAGGCTTTCAAATGTATCTAATTTGCATAATTTCCTCCAAAATGATGCTAAAATGGCTAAAATTCCTATTTTAAGAGTGTCTAAAATCTGCTAAAATTACTTTTATGAGTAATTAAAATAGATTTTTACAAATTTTAGGCATTTTTGCATTAGACTGATTGTCCAGCAAGATGGTGATAATTTTTAGTAACAAAGTGTGCATTTGCATCTGTTTTGAAGGACACCCGGAAAGTCTTCAAATATTTTAATATTTTATGAATTTTAAATACAAAATTATACCTTTATCTTTATAATATACCTATATCTTGAGTAATATAAATATCTATACCTTGAGTATAGGTATTTTATACATTGTTAAATACGCAGTTTCTGTAGGCTTTTAATTTGAATTTTTTTGCTCACCTGCCTTCTCTATACTAATAGGTTATAGGTATAACTTTGAGAATTTTTTGGCTAAAATTATTTATGATCTTTACTCATTATTTTTCATTTTTATCAACCATTCGCCTATGTAAATACCCAGTATATTTATTGTAGATTCTACATGTGCAAATCATTTTTTGCTAAAAAATATACTCAGTCATGTCATGGTCATTTGTATCGTCTTATTTGGACTTGGATAATTGTACAGAGAAAAATCTTAAAAATACCATCCATAATAACCTACCTATACGAATTCATATGTGAAATATTAGTCTAGATTATTAATTGGATTTTTATACATTTTCATATCATATGTCTCAGACTCAGAGACTGAAACTTAAGAACCAATTTTTAATACCTTTTTGACACTTTTAACATGTCAATATATAGAATATTATATTTATAAGCTTGTTCACTTCTCTCAAGACAAAAATATCAAAAAAATTCAAATTTTTGGCATTTTTTGATATAAAAACTCTAAAAATTTCGATTTTTTGGCATAAATTTTACAAAAATTGACCAATTTCTGTAAATTTTTGTAATTCCTGACTTAACTTGACTGCAAAAAAGGCCCAAATTCATAAAACAAAAATCCTATAAATTGTAAAAAATGATAAACTTGAGCTTTTTACTGAAATTGGTAGCAATTTTAAGCTTAAAATATGACTTTTAAGGCTTGTAAAATGGCTCAAATCCATAAGAATAAAGACAAAATTTTGATATTTTTGACATTTTTGTCATTTGACAAGTAAGTAGTAGGATAGTAAGAAATCCCTTACTTATGCAAAACGTGAGTCTTTTAAAAGATTAAAAAAATCTGATCTCAAATTCCACTTATTGGTTTGTAGACAAGAACCTTTATTATATTATAGGATAGGGCAGGGTATTTGAATTTCATTTCATTTTTATGTCTCATAATTAAATGACCCAAATTTTTTATTATTATCACAGGCATAGGTTTAATGTGTTAAGGATCGTACTTATTATTTTTAGTTGTGATTTTATTACATACCTATAACATAGTAGTAGTATGTACAATTAAGCCTTTATCATGAAATATTGAACACAATAATAGTACCCTACTATAAGGTACTACTACTTTTGTGATAAGTGATAAGCAAAATTGTACTAAAAATTTAAGGTCTAGTCATCTCAAAAGCTCTAAATTTTGAACATTTTGAAAATTTTTTCACTAAAATTACCACTAAAATTTCAAATTAACATTCATTATACTTAACATTGGGATTTTTTTCATTTATTTTTCATTTTTTCAAGGCAAATTTTGAAAATTACCATAGCCTAATGATAATGTATCCTCTAATTTGTATCCTGTATAATTTCAAGAATTTACAGATTTCTATATTCCCGCCATTTATATAAGGATGCTAATAAGAGGTTTAAATGTGGTTTAAAAGTACGCGTATTTAGTTAAGACGAGCTAAAAACTGTGACAAATGCCCGTACTCTATAGATCTGTATGATATATAAACCTGTGAGTATTTGAGTATACATATTGAGTATTGTTCTTATCAACTTAAGTTAGACCAGTTCAGTTCGAAGTATAATTAAATATTGTGTTTAAAATGATAATTTTAATCTACTTATATTAAATAACATTAGAAAATTAGATTATACTTACTTACTTGGATAAAATGATTACTATCCCTTATAATTATATATAACTTACTATATATAATTAGAGTTGGAAAATTTCAAAAATTTTCAAAATTAAACACTTCTTATCCTTTTTCAAGTCTCAATACCAATCGATCGATCCTTAAAAACTTTTCAAATCCAAAAACCATAAAAACTTTCAATTTCAACTTTTTGAACCAGTACCTACTTATTGGTATAAAATTTCAAAATTTGAACTTTTTCAATGCACTTTATCCAAAATTTTCAAAAATTTTCCAAAATTTCAAATTTCGAGCTTGTTTGAATACCATTTAAAGGGCCAATGATATCAACTTTGCCTCACAAATAATGTCTTACAAACAAAAAAAAATGCAATTGGAAATTTAAATGGGTAATTAAGAAGAACCAGGGGATTATAAAAATTCCAAATGCAAATAAATGTCTATGAAATTGCTTATAGGTAAGGTACTACATATAGTACTAGTATAGAGTATTTATTTATTATTGAAATTATCGTTAAAAAAACGGCTTTTTTTTGTATTTTTACTTGAATTTAAAATTGAAAATTGAAACTGGTAGTTGTGTGTGTGTGTGTGTGATGTACTGTAAGTAATTTTGAACTGGTCATAAAATGTGTTATTATTATTATCTTCAAATTCTCTCTGTTCTGTTTGCTTGTTGTATAATAATCGGTATATATTTAAGTGTATTTAACACGTAGTTTTTCTATTGTACTTATCCTTAGTTCCTATATGAATTTATACCACTACTACATAATTCAATAGGGGATTTACTATAGGACTTTATACGAGAGTTTGAGGGGTTTTTCTATCTAAATAAATGCTAATTTTTACAAGTATACTGTACTCGTATATTATGCAAAATTTCTGTAAAATTTTTGTATAATTTGTATGAAACTTAATGGGTATCTCATGAAATTTTTGCTTTAAATATTTTCAGGATGAAATTTTTGTCATTTTTACCTGATAGGATTGTTACATAGGGTACTTGATTTCAGATCTCTAGATCAATTAATTTGGTTCTAAAAGTTCAGAGTTTTTAGAATCTTTGTCATTTTTCAAGATGCTAGTATTTTCTATAGATGATTTCAGACCTCTAGGTCAACCAAATTGGTAATAAAGGGTCACATTATTAAGGATTTTTGTTATTTTTAAAAGATAATCTCTTGATATCTACAATTATTTTAAAGATTTCAGACCTCTAGGTCAACCAATATGCTTCTAAAATATTTATTCAAAATTACACTCAAACTCAAATGTATTAATTTACGTTTAGGCATTTCACAAGTTTATAAAAATTACAAAATAGAGTTAGAAAACACTAAAAAAAATAAAAGCCAAGTGTTCTATTGTGAATTTTGAGAAATTTTAAGGTTCATAAAACCCTTTAAAAAAGTCCGCCTGGCCTTTACCCATTGCATTGTCAAGTACCCCTTTGAAATTTTTTTACAACTTGATATCATAAAAATATTGTAAAAATAGCTACAATTTTGATAATTTACACACTTATGTGTGAAAACCCATCATAAAATAACCAAAATTTTGTAAAT
>JAQIXA010003063.1:0-15275 GCA_034699045.1 Nanhermannia cf. coronata Gr-Ori-00579 | reverse complement strand
TACTTTTCTCTCAAGGGCTGTCGGGGAACTGGGAATATCAACCTTAAATGAAATTTTTAAATTTCCAGCTTATTTTAACTATATAGTTTAAACTTGCAGTCTGTAGTAAAAATTACCCAAAAGTTGTTTTCAAATATTGATAAAATTGTCAGAGTTAGACTTTTATAGTTATATTCTTATCCCAAATTTTGAAATCTTAGATTTAGTAATGTCAAATGGACGAAACCTTATAGGATTTCGATGCTAAAATTGAGATGAGAATACCACACCACAATATAGAGAGAAAAAGTGAGCTTTCGAGATGTCTAATATAGTCTCGTAATATTTGAAAATGATTTTATAGTTAGTAATAAAAGTATTGAAATGATTGATTAAAATCTCGTTTTTAGAAAACACGATTGTCATTTTCGTTAAAAGTATACAAGTATGGTATGGTAAGTACATGAATAAAATGACAAAAAGAGATTTTAATTATGGCAAATTGAGAGATTTCATTTTCTATTTTGTTCATTTCTTTTATAGTAGGTACCTATAGTATATAGAGTGTAAAGGGTATGGGGGATGTTCTGCTCTATTAGTATGTATGTATAAACCCTTTAAAGTCTAAACCAATCATCAAAAACCGAAATCGGATTCGAAAAATTCACCGAAATTTGATTTGAACCACTGAATAAACTACCCCTTAGAAAACTACTAGTAGAATAGGGTACTGAATTTACCCTATATATAACCTACCTACAAATACTCGTAAATAAATAGGTATAAAATATTTTTATACATTTTTGTATTCGTATTTGTATTTGTAGGTACATATTAGATAGGTACCTAGTAAATAGTATCAAAATATCAGAATAAAAAGTGTCAAATGAAAAAAAATCTAAAATACGAGTACACTACTTAACCTTTAAAAATTGCATAAAATAAAACTAAAACCTTTAATTTGTAATGAGAATTTTGATCAAAAATGTTAAAATATTTGTATTTTGACCTGGACCCTTAACCTTAAGCATGAGATTTTCAGAATAAGCTTATGTTAATATCTTCTACAACATTTTGTTCAATTTTCGATTATTATGTAGGTACTAGACCTTGAAAGAGATGATGAGAATCAAGTCTTTTTTTTAATTTTTTTTAGCTCGACAGTTTTGTGCTCGATGATTTTTGAACAAATTTCAAAAGATTGAAATGGACCAACTCGTAAATATCCGTAGTAAATATGTATTCTGTAAGATACCTTTTCCAGCTTTTTCAAAAATTTTCTATAAAAAGGCCAGTCTTCCCCTGGGAGAATCATACTTAAAGATCTGGTTGAGATTTCTTCAAACAAATCATAAGATAACATAAAAATATTCTAAATTTTGGGGATTTTGAGACAAAATTATGGCCAACTCATTTTATCAAAAACCTCGAGGCTTGTCGATTGTCAATCCTTCGATTTCAAGTGAGCTTTTTCTTGAAGAATACATGTTTGGGCGGAGAAGACAGGTAACTATCTTGAGTAATTAATTTTAATTGTAATTAAATTACTCATGTTGTTTAACACAATTTGTAGAGAAGAAATCGGACAACTTTTACATCTCAACAGTTGACTGAATTGGAAGCTCTTTTTCAAAAAACTCACTATCCTGATGTATTCCTTCCAAATTCCAATTAAATTGTTGTTAAATTTTTAATTACAAATTTTACATACTTAATTAAAGGTTTTTCTGAGAGAGGAGATTGCATTAAGGATTAGTTTGACAGAAGCCCGAGTTCAAGTAAGTCAATTAAATATTTAAACTGAATTTCCGGTTATACAGATACTGGTATGTCCGATTACATATTTCTGGTCAAAATTGTCCTTGAAAGTTATTTAAAAGTTATTTGCAGTTAAATCAAAATCAGATAAAATATGTACCCTACATATTGTAGTCTTCGGTATACTCCTAGATTTCACACTAATCCTAAACTAAATGGATTTTTTTTTTTGATTTTTAGGTTTGGTTTCAGAACAGAAGGTAGGTTATAGGTATTCAAATTTTTCAAAATTTTGATTGAATTTTAATTGAATTTTAAGGGCCAAATGGAGAAAAACAGCTCGATTATCGTTCATGCAAGAAGCCTGGAGAATGAGATACAATTTGGGCTTGAATAATCCTTCACCTGCTCCTATACCCTTAAGTGAGCTAAATTTAAGTTAATAAAATGCTTAATTTACCTAAAATAGACAATAAAATAAAAATAGGTACCCTACATATCTATAGTCTATGTCTATTTATATCTCTATATGTTTTAACCAACTAGGGATGTTTCAGAACTTGAGCTTTATCAAAAATTCTAAGAAATGGTTTTTTTTGAAACTTTAGATTTAGGACTTGGTGACAAATCTCAGGACCATCAGGATCAAATTGACATAGAGAGTGACGAAGAAATGAAATCACAAGGACCTGAACCAAGTCCAAAAGTCCCAATCTTTCCAACTCACAATTCACAATTTTTGGATCCCATTTTTTGTGCTGAACGATTGAGGATTGCTGCACAATCGTAATAATCAACTAAAAATATTCACAAGTCATAAAATGCCTATAAAATTTACTTTTTTAGGTTTTCAGCAGGTATGAATAATCCTCAAAATCAAAGTCAAAATCCTCCACCATCTGAAAAATGCAATTGTGGACAAAATGAATTCGCAGATACTTCTAAATTGAATTTAAATACAGATCCTAATACTACTAGAGATAACGAAAAAAATTGAATTATCTTTAACTTTACCACATCCTTAACTATTCTAGTCTATTCTGTAATTAACATTTAATTTTAAGTCACTATCAAAACTTGTAAAGTACAGATATATTATAGGTATTTATAATTTTTATTCAAAAAATGCTTTAAATATAAGTAGGTATTAAAATTAAACTACATTTCATTATTACCTATTTGATAAAGATTACTTTTACATTCAAGTAATAAAGCTATTAGGTATTTATAATTTTAATTGATCTCATCTCAATTATTTCAGTAATTAAGTAACATAAATGCGGGCTAAAATTCATTATTAACAAAAATAATTTTTGATTGCGATCTACTACATTATTAGATTAGATTAGAGATTTACTACAAAATTCATTTCCTAAAAAAACTTAAGCAAAATATGATTGTTATAAAGACTAGTAATTAGTAAAACTAAAACAGATCGAATACAATTTCAAAGTTTCAGTGCAAAAATGTAAAATAAGAAACTATTAGAATTTTTTGCATTTTCGAGTACCTACTACCTACAGTATATACCTATGTTTTACTTTAAAGACTTGCATAATTGGATATAAAAATTAGAATATTTAAGCATTGATTTACACACAAAAGTTTCAGATCAGTTCATTGCTTTACATTTTGTTTAGAGCAATCTCGGCTAAAATTTGTAAAAATTTCTTTAAATATGTATACTGTAAAATGCATTCAAGTACCATAATACTAGTACATAACCTATATAACAGGGAAAGTTAACTTTCAGATTTCATTTGCTTTCGCATAATCTTAATTAAGTTCTAAATTGACTACTTTAACAAGTTTTTTTTTCTATAATTTCAATATCTTTTCAAACCTTCAACTTACTAGAGATAAATATACACTTTTATACAACTTAACAATTAATTAGGTATTACTGGAATATAAAACACTCTCTCACCTTATTTCTGAAAAAATATAGGTACATACCTACCTATTTAAAAAATCTTAATTATTCATATTGTATTATTAATTACAATTACAATTAATTACAAATTTTTCGTATCTTTGTCTGAGACTTCTGTTCTTTTTCTTGTAGAATAATACCCTATAAACCTACCTAAATTACTCAACTTTTTATATTTTTATAACTTTACAAACAAACACTTTCTACTTCTACTGTAACATTTTACTTATTCAACTACTTAAAACTTGAAACCAGGCATATCCGGGTAATAATTGGTATTACAATAAAAATTCATATTTTTTAACAAATCTTAATTAGGTAATTATTAAAACCATTTTACTACTAGGTATAAATACATATTGCGTTAAAAATTAACAAGTGAACCCGACAGTACAGCTGGAACTTGATTAAATGCAACAAGTTAAAAAGTTAATCTTTCAAATACATATTTTGATTATTAAAAGGCACAAAATCAAATTATTCGACATTTTGTAAAAGGACTTGTAGTTTAGATTAGAATTCATTTTTTATATACGAGTAGGTATTGCATTTTTTGCATAAAGTAGTTTAATTTGTACAAATTGAGATTATACCAGATTTAGTTAGGATTTTTAAATTGCTTCATTGGATTTATATTACGTAGACAGTTAATTTTAATTTTGTTTGGATTTGATTCATAATAATAAAGATCAAGATTTTGAATGGATGATTAACAAACTGGATTCTCTGGTGGTGAGACATTCATTTCGCTCAATTTTTTCTCAACTTGGACCATAGTTGTCATTTCAATCCCATCAGAAGTTGGGCTTGCAAGATTAATAAGTGGCGAAAAACATTGATCATTTTCATTCTCATTCTTTTCATCACTTTTTATTCCAATGCAGCTAGGCGTTGAGATCCCACTACTCTTCTCTGTGCTCGATCTTTGTGAGTCTTTCTCAGCTTGTTTTGTATCCAAACTATTTGAACTTGATCCTACAGATCCAGCTCCACTGTCAAGGGACAATTTTCGATAATTTACAATCTTCTTCTTACTTAAACAGGGAACTGAAATTTTCGAATTAAAAATATTATTATTAATTAAATATACCTAAATCAATAAATCCAAACACAAATAAGCTAAAATCTTGTAAAGTATACATACAAGTAAATTCATTTAAAACAAAACTAGAATCATTCAGAATTTAATATAGTATTAGTTTAAAGCAAGCAAAGCATAAACTTGTTAGGTAACTAGAAGTAGGTACTATTTCATAATTTTATTTATAAAATGTTATAAACAATTCTATATTCTCTCCATAATCTAAATTCCCAAAGGTGAAAATACTAAAAAATTAATTTTTGAGTAAATATAGCAAGGGAAATAGCAATAAAATCCTATTACACTGATAAAATTGAACCGATTCATTCAATCCATAAATTTATGCGAGTATGATAAATGATATGACATTTATTTAGCATAAAAAACCCCATCCATTCATTCTTTGTTTAATTGTTTGCAACATTAAGTGTGTAAATTAAGTGTGCATTTATAAACTCGAGATTAATAAAGGATTTAAAAAGCTTGATTACGAGACAAAACAATATTTTAAAGACTTAAGATTAAAGTGTTCTCCTTTTCGACTCTTTTTGACCCCCAAAAAGGATCAAACTCACCCCCAATTAATCAAACCCTGGTATAATTATACTTAAAAAATGCATAATTTCCTATTTTTAGAGATATCCATATTTTTGTGAAATTAAGATAAAGATATTGAGAGTCAAAAAGAGTCGAAAAGGAGGACACTTTAAATCGGAGCCTATTTTTTAAAATAGCAATAAATATATTCAGTCTTTCTTTTATAAAAGAATGCAAACACTTACACAACTTAATGAATGGAAATAGTGTGTAAAATGGCCTTTTTCCGTTGCACCAACTTCTAATAGCTTTTACCTTCAGTCGATAATGAGTTTTTCCGGAATAATTTTAGTGCTTCAGAATTGAGATTAGTAAGAATTTTTGGAGAGAGCAATAAAGGTATCGGAAAAAAAAATAAAAACAAAAAGATTTGTAATCAAGAGTTAAAAATTACGTGCCTTCCTTCACTTTTAAAACAGTACTCATAATCAAGATTTGAAGAATGTGATTAATTGCTCGAGCTTGCTCTTAATATCTCTTTTCTCTTATTGTCATTCTGCTTTATTATCCTATCTAATAATTTTTCAATAACGAAATGAAATGAAAAAAAAAGTAAAGTAAATAAAAGAGATTGTTTGTTGCAGTTTCACAATAGAATCACAAGACGAAATTGAAACGAAAAATAAAAATGGAAAAAAGAAAAATAATATTGAGAAATATCATTAGAGATTATTTCAATATTTATAATTAAATTAAATATTCTAGTTTATCTAATTAAAAATTTGTATTTCATATGTATTTTTCGCTTACCATATCCTTGACCTTGTAAGAACAAACGGAAGGCTTCGCTTAATTTGGCTGGCTGCTCTTCCATAACCATTCCACAATCTTGAATCTTAAAAAATTCAATTAATGTTTAATAATGAGTTTATTTAAGATAGTCTTTTTGAAGTTTGATAAAATGATACCTTCATCCAGGTTGAATCAGCAGGATCAAGTCGGCCATTAAAAGTAACTGTGTCATCAATATGTGGTGAAAACGATCCAGCGACATTCAAAACAGGAACTTTCAAAGTCCTATTTGCTCTCTTTTTGTTCATGTCAAGTTCCCTGTTGATGTTTAAATCAGTTCTTCGAACGTAGCTGTCAATAAAAAGTCCAAGATTGACTGGATTCACTTGATTTTCAAAATAGTTTTGATAAACATAAACCAAATCATGATTTCTTTCCTCAGAAACTTTTCCAAAGTGATGCCACATAAGATAATCCTATTTATAAAAATAAACATTGAGTAATAAGTATTATAAATATTGATACAGGTAAGTAATAAATAATTATTAATTATTCCATACCACAACTCCTTGGGTCATTCCTTTCATTCTCAAATTACGTGTATTCACTTTTTGATACCCCCATTCAATCCATCCTAAAAAACATAAGCAAAATAAATATTTTAGTTATTTTATTTTAGCCTTAAAAAATGATACATACCAGCTACAGTAGAAAGGCAATTCAAAACACAAAGACCATCAACCTTTAAAGTTTAAAATCAAAGGTTAGTTAGAGTAATAATTCAAAATGGTATAAATATTTATTTAAGTAAATACCTTTTCTGCATTGGCAAGAGCAAATCTGCAAAGAATATTTGCACCAGCTCCTACACCAAAACCAATAATTCTTTTCAGTCCAAAATGAATCAGAACATCGTTGATCTGATCAGCAAGTTCATCCATTGTTGGATAAATAAAACTGAAAAAATAATAAACAAAAATTTAACAGATATATAAACCAGATTTCAATCAACAAAATTATTTTTAATTTAAATAGTGCTTACGTTTCTGGAAGTGAATGAGCTCCTTCCTCCTGACCAGGAGCATTTATATGATAAACACAAAAGTTCTGAAGAAGAATTCTCATATCAACAAAATTGAAGAAAGCTTGAAAATTCGAGATATAATTTAGACCCAAATCATGATAGGTGACGATGGCTGGTTTCGAACGGTCCCCTTGAATTGCAACAAGAACCTTCCCAAAATTTGTGTCAACCCTCTCTTCAGTTGCAAGTCCTTCACCTCTCATTAAAGTTCGTGTTGATGGAAATGAAAGTTGAATATTCTTTAATTCCACCTCATCTAAACCTTCCGTAGGGTGAGACCTATAAAAAAATAAATCATTATTATAAATATTTTTACAAATAAAATATAAAATTATTACATATTTGCTATTTAAAAACAAAAAACAGGTTATTGATTATAAAAATAAATCTTCGCTTGAAATAAAAAAATATGCTGAGCATAAAAATATTCAGCAATGTTCACAAAAACCTAAAGAATGTTTACAATCTAAAATAAAAATAACTACAATTAAAATCTATGGAAAATATACGAAAATTTTAATTTTAACTGATCGAACTATGAACTCAACGAATACTGAACTAACACTGGATAAATTAACGTTGCCTCATTCATTCTACTGTACTTGAGACTTAAGATTAGTATCATGATGAACATGATCTGACTCAATAAATAAAAAAAAATGATAAGAAGCTTAATACCTTATACTTTATACTTAATACCTACTTATTTAATATAATACAATATTTATAAGTTTAAGATGCATTTAAAAAATAAAATGATGCATAGATATTAGAAATCTTTAAATTCATGTACTAAATATAATCTTTTTATGTAAAGTACTATCTTATTTACCATGTCTCTTTTAGTGGAGTTGTGACTGTGTCAGTATCAGACATTTTTATAAATATAAAAATATCAAAATATCGGCTTCCTTATTTATTCGTATACAAATACTACTCGTATTTTTTAAAGTTGGTTCGTTTTGAGTATAAAATTGTGACTTGCTTTTGATTTGATCAAAAATACTTTATAAATAGTTCGTTTTGTTCTCTTTTTCGTTATAAAATTGAGCAGAAATGGTCTGACGGCTGATGACACTGACACTTGAGGGTTAATTCTAAGCTATTTAAATTGCGTAGAAAATTATTTCAAGCCTTTTTGAAAACTAAATAGTTAGGTATAAGGTATATTCAATTGGTCAAATTACAAATGGAAATGAAATGCAGCATCTTTTACTTCACCGTATAAGAGCATTGGACTTTCTTCAATACATGAGCCAGCCAAAAGAGAAAAATCGATAAGCATGGTAATGGTATCCATCCGAACTCCGGTTTATTTTGGTGGATTTTTAGGGGAAATATATATATATTGCTGCATACAATAGGAATTAAGAATTGTACGCAATTTCTATATTTCTATACTACGTAGTATTAGTACTACCGTAGTCGAAGTACTACGAATACATGAATATTGACTTTTCCCCTTATTTGAAGGGAACAAAAAATGTATTTTTTCTTCTAATTTTTCTTCTATAACCGATATTACTATTATGTAGGTATTTATAACAAAATGTTATTACATTTACAATGCAATATAATATTACCTACATACATTCTTTTTTAAAAGATGTTTGAAATAAATATTAAAGCTACAATATCCATACTGTTCCAAATTAGGTAATCAGAAAATTAAGATTCTCAAATTCGAAAAAACTACCTAGACCTAGACCTACACTATTAACCCTTTAATCAAATTCAAATTCAAATTCAAATTCCTATTTTCCATTTCCAGCTCCAGCAGATCCTGAATAGTAGGTAGGGCAATTTGAATTTTTATTGAATTGCTATTTCTGAACTGAAGAAACAATAATATTAACATTTTCAACATTCGACTAAAATACAAAATGAAAAATCTTTTACTATAAAATTTACTTATGCATATTTTCTGAGTCTTGGTCTTGCTTCTTGCTGAACCTTATCAAGATTAAGATAGTCAATAAAAATAAGTTGCTGTTGTGCAGAGTTGTGATACAAAAACATGTACTACCTACACTATATCATATCCTAACTTAAATCTAACGATAAGCTCAAAGATAGTAGGTAGTTTAAATAAAAAACTAATTATAACTTGGCTGGACTAAAATTCTAAACTATTACTATTATTTATTTAAAAAAAAATGCTTTAGCTTTCTTACCCCAAAAGATGAGCTTCTTCCATACTTGCTGTGGCTGTAGCAGGCATTTTCCTCAGTTTGCTATTATTATCCCTAGAAAGATCAAGAAATATTTGCAATTGATATTTACATATAAAATACAGAACACTAAAACAGTATTTTAGGTACCGACATAAAAAACTTAAATTATTAATTTTGAAGCTAATGACAATTTGATTCTATAATAAATTACTTTCACCAACATACACCAGAACCACACCACACCAAGTATAATTACAATAAGATGTATAGTTAATAGCTAACAAAACTTTTATCTGTATAAATATAAAAGTAAACAAATCACTATTTTTTAAATGAATTACAAGCTTTTTACATTAAAGCTAAGTTAAGAAGGTAAGTTATATCTATCACCACAATTTTAGTTAGTTTTAATAATTAACATTTGATTAAAAGGTATGAAATATTTAAGATTAAATATTAATAGGTAAAGTACTACAAAAATATTTTCTTATTCTGATTTCGATCTTTTAATTATTTCTTTGAGAAATGAGAATTGAAGTTGAGAGCAATTAAATTAACTTGTTTAGTCAATGATGGTCAAATTTTAACTGATATTTGGGAAATGTATTCTAACTTATTATAATCAACCTACTTTGTTATAAACAAAGTACAAAGTATACTCAAGTTAAACTAAAGTCAAAGTAAATATGAAAATAAATAAGTACGATAATTTAAGCAGTACCTTGTGTAAGGTATCATAAAAGTTAGGTAGTAACTCCTATTCTATTCTATCGTGACTTATTACATTACTTAACATTTATATTACTCACTCAATACTCAATGCCTTATTTTACAAATAAATCGATTCAACCTTTAATAATTTCTTGAAAAACAATAAGGTCAGCTCTATTACTTATTATTACATTATAGGTATCGGCGGTAGTCGGTATAATATTACAATTGCATTACCGATTGGTCCTAAATATAGAAATTGAATATTATTTATTAAAAGCAATTACCTACTTACTAAATAAATTTAATAGAATATAGCAGAAGTAGGAAGGATATCTATTTTTAGTTGAAAATTTATAAATAGTTTTGTATATTCTACAAAAATATAGATATTAATAAAGATTTTTAAACTAGTAGGTATTTTCTAAATTTTAAACTAATTTAACTTATCATTAATTACAGATCAGATCAGATATACTGTGATATCTCTTAAAAACCCGACACCTTAGCCCTTAGCCTAAACAAAAATGCCCAAAATCTGTCGTGTACTTTCACTCAATATTTAAAATTTAAATAGTGTACTCGTAGTAGTAGGTATTTAGAATTTTTTGCAGAAAAATTATTACCGACAAGACAAAAAAGAAAAAATGAAACTTTCTGAATCTCTCAAAACTCAAAAACCGACATCAGATTTATACCAAGGTAGATTTAGTACTAATCTAAAGCCAATGTTTACAATGTCTTTTTTTACGAGCTTTTCAGAGAAAAAGTTTCAAACATATGGTTAAAACTTGAGTTTAAGAATTGCGAGCATAAAATAATTTTAGAATAAATGGTTTTCTGGTTAAAGTTAAAGTTAAAAGAAATTATTATGTAGTAAAGGTTTCTAAAGCTAAAGTTTAAGGTAGTAAATGTTAAGGCATTTGAGGATTGAGGGCTTAGGTTTAGAATCTTAAGTACTTTTTTTATAGGCTTATTATTAGATTGCTATTCGGTTTATTTTTACTCTTTTTAGCACTTGCAATTTAGTAGTATTTACCTTCTTGAAGTAATGATTTGGGGCATGGGTAAATCTTCGTGTATGTTCGGTAATATAAAAACACTCTGGGAATGTCTAAGTCTTCCAGCAGCACCAATATTGAACTTATTAGCTGTACCTCGAACTACCCGTCTTAAGGAATTAACGATGTTAAATTTTTGTTGATTTCCACGAGTGATTGTTTGAATTTCGTCAGAACCAAAGGAAGGTCTTGTTGTACTTCTATAAACATTTTCTAAATCTTCATCTCCATTCGGTCTTCTTGAAGGATTTATATCAAAATCACCCAACTCTGTTTCATTTCCTCCACTATTGTTCAAAGCTGAATAAGAACTACTGAAAGCTGATCTCATTTTCCTTTATTTTTTCTTTCTCTTTTATTCGATTTGGCTTATTCTTGTTCTTCTTATTAATTATTTATCAAAAAACAACATACGAATTTCTCAAATTAAATCACATAAGAGTACAAGAGCACTTTAACATCTACTATAGCGTTTTCTTCTATATACCAAAAAAAAATAAAAACATAAAGGATTAGGTAGGGATTAAATATTCATACAAACAATTTTCTTTTGGGCTCGAGTTCACTATAACTATAAAACTAGAAACACTTACTTATTATTCTTTACATAAATAATTTTAAGCAGAGTTCAACTTTAATATTCTCTGTATGATTCATATAATATTCTTTATTATACCTATTACCTATTTTGGAACCATTCCTATTTAGGTACTTTATTTTTGCAATGTCTTACTTTAAAAAAGTATCTATAAATTGAAATTTGAGTAGTACTTATACTGTATACCTAATCCTAATCATTTTATTATAATAGAACTTTGAAAATAAAAATGCCTACCCTACTTTTAAGGAAATGCACAAACTAAAACAAAAAAAAGTCGGTTATTTTTATACCCTGTTTATAAAACTACAAAACTAATAATAAGAGTAGATGTAGATTCAGATTCAATTCAATGGGCCAAAACTAGAATGGTTGATTTGATTGATGAATATTCATTGAAATATGTATTCATAATGATAAACTCAACTTAAACTTAAAGTAGGTAGATAAGTATTTAAAAGGTACCTAATTTAGTTATTTAAAATTCAAATTAATTCATATTATGGTGCTGAACAAACTTGAAGGACAAATGCACAACACTAATAACAAAATGTGAATCTACAAAAAACAATACCTAAATGAAAATAAAACAGCTTTTTTTAGCACTTATTATGTATGTCTGAATCGGAAACCCTCTGATTCTGAGTCATATATAATTTTTCTTTATAATTAGTGTTAACTATTGATAATGATTGAATGGTTATGAAGATATATATAAAAAATTGGATAATTTGGTTATTTAGTTATAATCGTGGACGGAATATTTACTCAAGTGAAGTTTATAAACCTGTGTCTTACTCGGTATTTTTTCGACTGAATTAACTACATACCTCGATTAAACTCGATTAGGTAAATATCTGTTTAAAAAGCCAAAACAGAAACGCAAGTAACAAGTTTTTTAATGCAATATGTTCTTATTTTATCTGAATACGTGTTGAGAACAAAAATACGAGACTCAAACAGAAAGGGGGTTTTATAGCCATTTTCTACCTATGGCCTATGGTACTTTCTATTAGTACTTTTTCGCATACCTTTTCATTTATTTGACGGCTTTTTTTAAGTTATAACAATAAAATATAGTAATATATAATTTAATCGAAGTCGCTTTTTCCAGCTTACTTTTTAGATAAACCTACCAACATTAAGCAGAAAAGAAAATAATAAATTCACATTAATAATGGCTAGGTACGTACCTTACATTTTATATATAGGTAGTAATGTAGGTATGTGCCATGTCAAAAACTGAACACACGTTCCAGTTTTTTGCCAAAAACACGACATTACAGAATATATCGACTAATAATTATGTACCCTACCCTACACTACTATGTTTGAATTATATTCACAAACTTGAATAGACATAGACAGACTCACAGATATACCTATCCAGTATCCACCTATTTGCTTTAAAAAGCTTTTTTGTAAAATAGTATTAGGTCGTGCCTTGTACGATCCCGTAAATATAAAATTGCTAATATTTATAAGGTAAATTCTAAAAACACGATATTTTGCGTGAACTTACAATTCTTAAATAAATTTTATTTCGTTAACCTTTAAGTATTTGTTACCACCTAATAAATAGATGTTTTTTCTTAATGTTATGTCACATAACATTAAGAAAAACTTAATTTATTTATGTCTGCATCTGCCTGGCCTGAAATGAAATAAACTAAATCTACCTAATTAACTCGCTTTTGCTTGAGAAAAATCTTTTTTTAAATCCTAAATTAAATAATGCTATCTACATATGTCACTCACGCTAACGCTAACCATAAGAAAGATAAAGACTATAAAATTATATCCAAAAATTTAAAAATCTAGGCCATTGCATATCTGTAATATTTCTAAAAAATATAAAAACCATAAAAAACATATGCATCCGACTTTAAAAATTAATTAGGTAGGTAGTAGGTACTTGGAACATGCATGAAATAACCTATTTAAAATGATGAGGTTTTAATAAAAAATAAAATATCTAAAGCATTAATCATAATCATTAGCTCAATAAAATCGTACTTTTTTCTATCATTCTTTTTCTACATTGCTTGATGAAAGGATACCTACTGATTGACTCAAAAATCAATAATTCCTAATAACTCGACTCGAACTCGTGGCCTTACTATTCATAAAATATTTACAATAAATAAAATACTACCTAGCTATCGTATTCAATATTAAAAAGAATCAATAAAAACTACAAAAGCTATCACTACTATTACACTCGATCACCTCACAATTTCTAAACTATTCTTTTTTAAACATTTGCAATAAAGCAATCTAAACAAAAATAAGCAAATCTTATTTAATTTTATCCTAAAATCCTGCAACAATTACAAAATTACCTATTTAAGTTAGGGTAGGGAAACGGTCAGTTAATTTTAGTTTGTAAAGTAAAGTAAAAGTAGGTGTAGTTAATTTTACATTAAATAAACAGATCCATCCAGATCAACATTATACTTACTCCAAATCTAACATAACATTTATAAAATCTAAATCTAAACTTTAACAAAAAATAACATTAATCTAAAACTAATCTAGAGTTAGGTAATTAGAATTAGACGCAGAAATCTTAATATAATAAAAATAACAATTTAAAAGACATACATAATTAGTAATTAGTAGGCATTAAAACCTTTACACTCAATTTAAGTTGTAAAAATAAGTAAATATTATAGATAAATAAATTAATGATCTCAATAAAAATAAAACACTTACCCAAATTCCAAATAAGCCAGTTTGCCAATTAGGATTAAATTTAGCTCCAAAATAATTAGTTTCAATCAATTAATGGTTCACCTCTGCCTCTGACACTTAATCTCAGTTAAAGATGAATTTATAAGGTACGACTTCTAGAAAAACAAATAAAAACTTATTTTAGAGTAAATTGCATCATCGATTCAAATAATTCAGCTCAGATAAAACCAAATGTTGGCCTTAATTAATTAAAACTTAAATATACAATGAAAAATGTGTTTCTTTTCTTGCAAAAGATTGGAGGCCAAATAATAGGTTTCTCAGAGCTGAATCAAGCTTGAACAGGTTTAAAATACTTAAAAACAAGGTATATTTTACATTCATTAAGTTAAAGTAAATTATAATTAACAATTATTACCAAAAAATTATATTTACCTAATTCTAATTGCAATTTGAAATTGTTGAGCGAAAGCGATCCAAGACAAAAAGTTAATTTCTAATTTCAAATTTCAGGTCAGGTCACGAATTTAAATCTCAAGTCTTAAGGGTTTCTTTTTCTGATTGATTTCTTTATGTGAATTTTACACTAAACTTATTAATGATTGCGTTAATTTTAATTGTATTTATGTAATTAAAAATAATTAAAAATTGAGTTTCAATTTCAATCCAAAATCCAAAAGTTCTGCTTTTTTTTTGTAGAATTTTAGGAATTTTGAAGATTTGAGATAAAAACAGCGAGCATAAGCATAGGCTCTCGCTCGGGCTATAGGACAGAATAGTACTACTAACTAACTACTGACGGTTTTTAAGTCAAAAGAGCTTTTTTACGGAGCATGGTAAAAAAATTTTAAATGATTATTATATTCTATTAGA
>JAQIXA010003062.1:0-15282 GCA_034699045.1 Nanhermannia cf. coronata Gr-Ori-00579 | reverse complement strand
CAATATCAATTCAACTATTTGTAAGTACCAATATTGTTGTACCAATATCTAGATACATAGATACCAATACTATTAAAAAAATAGTATTGGTAGTAGTATTAGTAGTAGTATTCAATATTGAAAAATCAATTTGAATATAGCTACACTACAAGTATCTTTTATTGAGATAATTTAGAAGACTTTCTCAAAATTTCTAAAAGATTCTTAACTACAAAATATATTTAGGTAATAAAAAAATAACTTTTTTGAAATTTCAAATCTGCTGAGAATTGAGAATTCAATGTACCTATCATATTTACATATATGAAATTTTATTGGCCCATTAGATTCTTAAACCTTTAGTACTCGAGATAAGAAAAGTTTTTTTTAGTTTTTTTATGGACAAACTTACAAGGTATAGAAAAACTTTGCTTTTTTGCATAATAGTTGTATCTACTAGTATTCTGCATTTACTAGGTTCTTGTTTGTTAATATTTACACAAGAGCATAGTATCAAAGACCATTAAGCCAACTCGAGTCAATTAAATATAATCCATACCGATTTTTTTTCTCAATTCGAAATTCGATTGCGTGTTTCCTAACCTTTAAATAACGGTGGAAAAGCCCTTGAAATTACTATTTACATAGACTTGTTTGATAATCAATGATTTTTTACCTTCTACTCGTATAACTACCTGTATTGAGTATGAAATAAAAAGCTTATCAGTATTATCATTAGTACAAATAGACAGGCAAACAAGAAAATGAGAATTTTTGATGAGAACCAATCTTATTAATCTTATGAATTGAAGTTGAACAAATTGGAATATTCTGAAATTTTGTTACTAAAAATAAGGAAAGAAAATAAAATCGAAAAGTTTAATTAACAAAATAGGCACTTTTATAAGAATTGGCCAATTAGCTATAATTAAGTACGAGCGAAGCGAGCACTTACTACTCATTTTTTTCTTGCACTTTGTCCGTCTGTGTGTTCAGATGATTACTCGAAATATAGTGGACCGATTTTAACCAAACTTGACATGAAGGACCCTTATAAACTTATAGAGTCTAGTTGTGCCATTTCAAATTTCAGGGCACCCCACCAAATACGGTGCTGTGGACCCTTTAAGGAACCCTCAGAACCGTAAAATTAAACATTATATTCAGCTCTTTTCAACACACATTGAACTTTAATTAACTAAAGAGCATACTAATTAATACTTTTGAAAGAAAGAAAGATTGGTCAAGTATAAAAAAGAAAATTGAAATTGGAAAGTAGGTTCATAGTATTGTAAAAAAAAAAAAGTTTTAATGAGTTTTCTAATGGGGGAAATGGGGATAGTTAGTGACAATTTACACAATTGAATAGGCCTATTTGAGCAAAACTAAAAATTTCAATTAGGTACTTATCTAAAATAACTAAAAATAAGTTCTTAGAATTAGTAGAGGTTCTTATGTAGCCTACTGCCTACTAACATAGATTGATACTGGAAATCCCAATTTTAGACTCGGTTTTACGGATACGTCTTATAATTAATACTTGTAAAATCTGGTTGTTCAAAGCTGAATTTATATGATATAGTTGAATATATGGATTATGAAGGGAGATATTTCGAAATATTGTTTTTGATTTCGTGGTCAACCTCAAATTTTTACTCAAAAATTCAATAAATCTTGGAGAAAGTTGTGAACTTTCTTTTGAGAAAATTTTTCTTTGAAACCTTATGGTCATTTCTCACGATACTTTGAGGGCGTATTTCTATTACCTACTTGTATTGCTTGGTACTTACTTATATGTAGTGCCAATATCTTTTGGTAAAATCGAAGACTGAAATAAAATAAAATAAAATAAAATACAAGTATCAAAGATATCATTTTTTACTTTTGTAGTTACTTTTCTTCTTCTTCGTATTTATAACTACTTACTTCAACCGACCATGAAAACGAACTCTCACACTTGAATTGTTCACACTTTTAAACTTTTTCGAAGAAAAAGTACAAGTACCTACTTACTAGTACCTACTACTTACTAGTTCTATACTAGTTCTAAAGGGATACAAAAGTATTTGAAGAATTAAAGAAAAATAGAAATGGCTGATTCCAAGCCAAGTGATGATTGAATGAACGTGCTTAAGTTGCCCTCAACAAAAATATTTCTCGAGTATCCTAATCCTTCAAATAAAAAGTGCAAAAAAATACAAAACTTTTACAATTTTCGAAGATAAAAGCTCTTGAAATATTTCAAAATCAAGATAGACTTATTACTGCTATATCTAGTGTATATGGTACTTTATTTTTTGCCCTTATTGAACTCTCTATTCCTCATATTTGAGTTAAAAATACTGATATTTATAGTCAAAAGTATTGTATATCTATAATTGTATCCTTATTTCAATTTGAAATTTCTAAATTTTTGCACATTTGATTACAAGGATACGAGTATTATGAATACGGATTTTAAAGTTGAAATCTGAGATATCAGACTAATTCGTTAGTCTAATCAATAAAGTCAAAATTTTCTTATTTTAACATGTAAAATTTAGCTTTCCGAAACTGAATTGAATGACTAAATCATTGAAAGATTTAAAAAAATTGATCTGTTTTTTAAGTTAATTAGGCTTACATATTAGGATCTTGAAATGGGGGTACTAGTATTTTTACCTCAATATTCTGTAAGACAAAAAATCGAAAAAATTGATAATTTTTTATTTCCACTTGAATTAATCTATTATTGAAATCTGCGAAATTTTGTTTCAAATTATAAAATTTTGGCATTTTATACGGTTATGAATGCATTTAGATACATTTTCAAAATAATATTGCAAAATGCGCCAATAAAGTATAAATTTCCTTCTACACCAACCATATAAGTGTATTATTAAAATTGTTCAACATGCTTTTAATAATATTTCTTCTAGAAATGATGGGAATATCTATCTAGCAATTTTATGATGCGAAATGGAACTTATATCTATCAGAATTTCTATCAGTATTTTCTAATATCCATACTCATACTCAAATCTGTAATAGTCTTTATGTAATATGAACCATTCTTTCATATTTTTGGCCTTTTTGCTCAAAACTTTCTCTAGGGAGTGAAATACACTAGTAACGAAAAAAAATATAAAAATTCTCGGATATGAGTATAATTTGTTTTCCAATTATCTGAGGTCCGTGTTCATCTAGAAAATTCATTTTCAAACTACTACTAGGGATTCAACTTAAGCCTTATTATATTGACAAGTAAACGTACATTTAAGTCAGATAAAGCTATTTCTGCAAGATATCGTCAAGAGTAATTAAGTTCTAGCATTACAATATACTTAAAGAATGGATTTAATTCAAAATTTTGAGAATTTTTGCACAATTTTGATTTCTTTTTATCCAGTGTTTTGGTCTCAAATTCTAAAATTATGCTTCCAGAAAACTCAAATTTTTGAAACATCAGATAACATTCTTGGTTTCTAGTTTGAATATTTTTTTATACTTTTTTGGATCAATTTTTCGAATTTTTTTGGCTATCCTACAGTAGGATTCAGAGTATGATTCCTACTTTGAAAAAAATTTCAAAATTTTCAAGCAAAATTGCTAAGTACTGATTCTAAAAGTATCAGTAATTATTTTCCTGGCTAAAGGATCCCATTACTTGCTTTATATACAGATGATTGAAAAAACTAGAATCTCTATTGGTAGTTATTGCCAAGAAAAAAACAAGAATTTTTTTTTACAGAATTCACTATTATTAGTCAATTCAGATACAAATACCCACCCTACATAGTAATCCGCAAACTGTAGAAAAAAGTTTTTATTTTATTATTTTAAGTTCTAATTGAACTACTACTACGGCGGATATTACGGATACTATGTATAGGCAGCGGTTCGAATTTCCAATGGAAAAAGTAATTGAGTAATAAATGAATTCTTTATCAGATTATTTTATCCAAAGGCAGCAATTTTTCTACCCAAAAAAAACCTTGCAATAATTCACTACTACTACTAGTAGTACCCAATAAGATAAAAATGAATAGTTAATTTTAATTTTTGCCATCTAAAAGTATCTACATAGCCAAGGGGAAGCTGTAGACTAAAATGTGAGAAAATTGGAAATCAATTTAGACCCACTTTTATGAGCACAGATAGAATTAAGCCAATTAAGGTCTACCCATTACTATACATACAGATATGTAGGATCCTTTATAAAGTACAAAGTTCTAATCCTGAGTATCCTAAGTATGTAAATAATTTAAATTTAAAAAGCCTACAAGGCCCGTTTTACTCCAATCATTTTGAGATACTTTAGTGAAATTTACACATGTAATGAACTCTCAAATGTGAGCAAAATGAGCAAATGGAATTCTTTCAAATCCATAAAAAAACTACAAAAAATGCTATTTTTGTAATATATTTTTTTTACACTTATCGATGCTTTAAGGGCTTGAAAGTACTAGTAGTAGTACCTACATCTGGCTTTTGTCATTGTCTTTTTAGTAGATTTTAGTAATTTAAGTATATATTTTTTTTCGCAGTTTTTTTTGCTCTATTCTGTCATTGTCAATCAATTACTTTTGTGAAAACTTCATTTTTTTCTACAGATGTTTGCAATCAAGGGTTTAAGTATAGGTAATTAAATGGGAAATTGGTTCTAAAATAAATATACCTACTATAAGTAGTACTAGCTAGTAAAAAGTAACTCGCATAAAAATGAGTAATTTTATATACTCGAGCAAATCCTTGATAATAGTAGTTATTGGTAGTAAATATGAAATAAAAATAGGAAATAAAAATCATAAAAATTCTTACAGCAAATGACAAAATAACTCCATAAATTTGTCAATTACTTTATTTAGATATAATATTAACATTCATTGTGAAGGTTCATTGTGCGAGCGAAGCGAGCACTTACTATTCAACTTTGCTTGCACTTTGTCCGTCTCTCTGTCTGTATGTATGTCTGTATGTTCGCGGCATAACTCGAAAACTACTTGACCGATCTTGACCAAATTTGGTATGAAGGACCCTTCTAGTGTCTAGTTGTGCATGCTCGAAAAAAATTTCAGATTGCCCCACCCCATGGGCCCCCTTTAAGGGTTTCCCATGTTAATCAAATGGGAAAAATCAAAAAAGCGGTTTAAGTGTACTAACGATAAGGGCTAATCGATGACGGAGATTCAGAATTTGATGTCCATTTAACCAGAAAATTGACCTTTGTTCCTGAAAAATGGGGTAATTTGAGACGTTTACAACGCTTTGATCGCACAATTTATAATCAACTTCTAGTGAGTTGATTAAAGCCTAGTTTGTCTCCAAAACCAAAATTTTGGAGACAGAATTGTCAAAAACTTCGTTTCCGATCTGTTTTTTGACAATTTGGGTTTTTGAAAAAAGTGTAAAAGGTTGGTAATACGATCGGTAAAAAATCCTTTTAATCTAGTTATTACACAGTGCACTACATTATATATGAGTATAGAGATATGTTGTGTAATTTCGATAAATTAAACTTTTTTTATTTCTCTTGTTTGGTCTTTTTGTCATCAGGATTTTTTTACGATTGCTACCTATGTATATCTATAAGTCTCACTTCTAATCTATTTTATGATCCATCTTGGGCTTTACAATTTAAGTACTAAACTAAAGGATAAAAAATAAAAGTATCCATTACAATACAATACTACTACTACTACTAGTAGGTACAAATGTGATTCATAAAACCTCAAAAAGTAGGGTACTCTATTTTCAGGATATTTTTTCTACTCGTATCCTATAGAATATCATAAACAAGGAAATTGACACTATTGTTTAGACCCTTTTGTATTACTAGGTAATATAGTATCTTACTTTTAGAGTAAATTACTCTCTTTTGTAATTTGATACCTTTGTCAAAGTCATATTACAAAATTGCCTTTTTAGAAAAAAATTTAAGTTTAAGTTACACACAAGTATCATTTACAGGTTTCTAAAATATAAAAAAGACCAGAAAGCAATATCTTGTACCTATTTAAGTGACACTTTACACAGGGTTTAAATTACAAATTAATAAAAAACACGATAAAAAATTGTCTAATCGAAAACTGTCAAAATCCTAGATTCGCAACATTAGACTGTAATTATCATTTAGACTCAAAACTCGACAATTTTGATCGAATTTTGATCAAGATTTGCTCAAAATAATTCATATTTAGGTTAAAAAATGACCAAAATTTTGAAAAATTTGAGATCAGAATTTGAATTGGAATTTTTTAGAGAATCTCGTTATTATTTTTCCGAAAAAAGCTCGACTTATGGTAATGAAGGGGCTCAAAGAGCATTGTTAAATGACATATTTGAACTTGACTGAATGACAGCGATTCAAAAAAATTTAATTTTGTCACATTTTTACTTTGTTTTTTGAGACAAGTAATAAGTGCAAACTATGATACGAGTACTCAAACGTCTTTTTAAAGACAAAAGACAAAGACTGAAATCAAAAAAGAAACCAAAAACCAAAAAACCCTCAAATTGAAATTCTCGTCTCAATTTCAAACACTTTATTCTTGACTGCCTCATTTGTCCTTTTATATTTTTCTTAAACTTTTTTTAACTTAAAAAGCCATACCTACGAAGTACTCCTAGTACCCTACTAATAGTCTCCTAGTAGTAAAGTGATTTGTTATATTTTATAACACACGTACTACAGTCTACAGTACCTAAGATACTTCTATAGTATGTACTAGTAGTAAAAGAAATACATTTACAATCTGTATATAAAGTATAAAATCAAGATAGAGTATTTCAGATTTCAAGAGAGAAATTCTTAAAAAGGTTTTCCTGTTTTTGTATTGTAAAAAGACTTGAATCTCGAATTTTTAAATTTTTTTATAACTTCTTGTGGTATACTCTAGGTACTTTAGGTATTCTAGGTTCTATATAGGTATTCTAGGTTAGTTTCCGGGTCGTTACAGATCTTAAATACTTACACAGTGTACTGTTGCATACTCTAAGAAACTTTTTTAAAACTTTTTTTACTCAAAAAAATGGTTAAAAAATACTACTGTGTAGTAGTACGAGTAGAACAAAAGGTAAAAGTCTTGTCAAAAGTCAGGAGAAATAGGGGGAGAAATTGTTGAGTGAAAAGAATTATCGAGATAAAAGAAAAGTTAAGAGATCTTCTACTTACTATACTCCTAGTCTCTAGTTAGTAGTTTTTTTTTCGAGTTAATTTGAGTCTAAAATACTTAGACATACCCTACTTATAAAGTTGGGGTTTCAAAAAAAAGTATAATATCAGTTAAGAGTTTAGATTAGAGAAAGTGGAATTAAAGAATTTTTGAGATTTCTTAAATTATCGAAAAATCTAAGATAAGTTTTCTTTGTATAAATTCTCTCTCGATTCTGGAACAAAGTTTGATTTAAACTTTGTGAGGGGATAAAAGATAGGGAATCTGTCAAAATTAAACTTTCCACAGACATGAAAGAATAATAGATTCGAAAAAAATCCAATATTGAAATATCCTATATTCAATTCTACAATCCTACATTCAATTTTTTTGAGAATTTTGAATTTTTTAAGGGTATTTTTGCCAAATTTTTCGTATTTTTTTACTGGATTTTGACCTTAAATTTTTGAAATTTTGATATACACAGAGTATATTATGTAATGAATAGGACTATTAGTAGTAAGATACTTTGAAGTTTAAGAATTGTCCAAAAATCGATAAGAAAAGGGATTAATTGTAAGTAATGGAAATTTCTTGTACTTATAGTAAGAGCCACTTATATTTGTGTAGGAACTATTACTTAAGCTTTAGCTTAAAATCAAAATCTTATTTTATCTTCAAAATACTAAACACTCATTCACATAAGCCTATAAAGATTGACGATATTGTAATTAGATCATAGTACTATACAGATAGTACTACGATAGTTAAGTCTACTCGTAGTAGGGTTAGTAATTTATAGAATAGAACCACTTATGTAAATTACTTTTAAAATTTTGTCGACTAGATAAATTTAAAAAAAAAATTTCTTGAGCTTCTAAAATTCTCTAAACTTAATCAAAAATCATCAGCATTTCTTCGACTACAGAATATTTCTCAAAATAAACTTCAGGCAAAATGATAGTAGTAAATTTTGATATTTTGGCATTTTTGTTAACCTTTGCTCAAAATTTCAGATCTCTAGGTTCATAAATTCTCAAAAAAATTACAAAAAATCAAATATTTTTATTACTAGATATACTGACAGTAAGATTGTTAATAAAAGCTATACATCTGGACATGATATGAAAGTTTAGAACCTGCAAATGCCCGTTTTTATAGCTGAAAAATCTCATTTGGTTAATTAAGCTAAAAGCCTTCGATTCAATTGCATTTCCTCAACTGGCTCTTTTTACGATTTTTACTGATCTTGAGATTTTTTTATGATATTTCGTACCTATGTACTCTGTACTATAGACTACGGTATATAGTACAAAAACATGGGTTTTATTTTTTATTTTTATTGATTTTTTGATGTTTTTCTTTTGAATTTAGATGCCAACATGGTCGCAGAACCAAAGGCTCACCAAACTGGAAGAAAGAGACAGAACATTGCCAAAACAACTGACTGGTGAGTTTTCCAGAAAAAAATATAATGATTACTCTATTACCATTTAAAACTATATAGGATTTTACCCCATCCCATGTAGTCTCAATAACAGTAAAATTGAATATTTTTTCCATCATACCCATAAATACATCCTTTATACCCATACTTATCTTAATTTGATGGATATTTGCCCAAAAATAAAGTCGGGAATAGGCAATTTCATTCATTTTTTGTGACGATATTTTATACCCCTTATCTAATCAAATCAAAGTCCCTGTATCTATACTTATAGAGGGGTTTTGGCATTTGAATGTAAATAATTGCTTAAAATTTGTAATTAGATTGTTGTAGATTAAGATTTCTAAACTTTATGTAGGTAATTAGATGTATCTGTATAGGTAGGTTGTATTTTCAAATACTCGTAGTAATGAGACAGTTACAAAGAAAGATATTTATTCATTTTATAACCAAATTAACTAAAACATTTATGGTTCTTTACAACTAGTGTAAATCAAGTAGGCATTGTTCATTCATTTCCTTATTTTAAGTTTTAAAAATCCTAATAATTAAGTACCCTATTATCGTACTATATACTACCAACCGTAGTATGAAAATAACTCTAGATTTCCATATTATCGATTTTGTCGACAATTCTTAGTTATTCTAAAATAGTAATTCTAAAAAGGTGAAATATTTAGACCCATAAATGATCTAAAATGCCAATATAATGAGATTAAACGATCTTTTGAAAATTTCTGCAAAATTTCTATTCAAACTAATGCATTTGGCATCATTTCAGTAAGAATTACTACTAGTTTGTGATGAAATATCTAAAAAACTAGATTATATTTCTTGGTAATATCTGGATAATTTATCAAGGTATATTTACCTAAACTAGACCATTAAAACCATTTAGACAATTTAATTTAGACCATTTAGGTACCTATATCTACCTAAATTTTAAAAAAGTTGTTCACAAATTTTCACAATTATATACCATGAAGTGCTTCAATTTTGTCAGCTCAATATTTACATTGCCTGTCATAAAATCTTTATTTTAAAATTTTGAACAATTTCTCTGTAAGTAAACGATAAATGGTTCAAAAATCCCTGACATTTATATAGGTAGGTAGGTATATCAACCTAAATTTAAAAAAATTGGTCACAATTCTATAATACGAATCTACCGTAGAAACTTTATTTTAAAATTTTGAACAATTTTCCTTTAAGTAAACGATAAGTGGTTCAAAAATCTCCCGACAATTTATTTATACAAACCAAATTGAATCTCCAGCTGATTCTTCTGATGAGTATGAGTTAAAATCCATAAGGAAATTAAGCAGATGAGCTACAAAAAAAACTGAGAAAAAAATAAGCAAAATGTTGGAAAAAACTGTGGGGTTCTTCGTGTCTCAAGTTAAATTGGGGCCCCCACTGGGACTGTTTATATATGTCATCAAGTCCTTCTCAATTTTCATTAGCCATATATTACATAGGTACTCAAGTATTGCTAGTTACTATTACAAGTAATAAGTGGAAAATATCAATTTAAAAAGTATATTTGTATAAATATTCCATATCCTACTGTTACTTATTACATGTACTTAACTAATAAGTATCATATCAATATGTCAACTTGTAAGTACTGCCAGTAGTACTACACTACTTGTAATATCCAATTTTTACAAGAGTTTTTATGTATTTTTTAAATTCTTTTTAAACTTATCTAGTAGTAGTAGTAAGTAATATATCATGCTTCAATGATAATTTATCACTCAGCCGAGCTCTTTAAAAATGTATTTTGAATTTTTGAAACATCTCAATTACACTATTAACTGCGTATTAAAGCATATTTACATATGTAAAAGTTGTAGTACCAGTAAGTAAATGGGATTTTTTGAAATATTAATCGATACAAAACACTGAAATATTCATCAGGATTGTCATTTACAAATTGCAAAAATGCCAAAATAAAAATCTACAACCCTCTCATAGTATAAGATACAGCTCTGAATGACTTAATTTGGTCCTTAATTTTACAAGATGAGTATAAAAGATGGGTTTTCAGAACTGAATTCAGATAGTTCTAAAGAAAATTTAAGTTTTACTGAAACTATTTTTTTTGATTTTTACAGGGATTACTACTATGATAGGTAAGTTGGCTGTTGACTTGGAAAATTCGAATCTCTACGATGGTTTAATGTGGAATTCAGCTCTGAAAAACTAGATTTCTGCCTTAAATTGAGGCTAAAATATGGATTTTTAGAGCTGAATTGAATGCAGAATTTGAATGAAATGTGACTTGAATGGATGTTCAAATATTTCGAAATTTTGTCCGTAAATTCAATGCTTACGATTAGTTAAAAATGCTTAAAAAACCGCAAGTTTATAAATAAGGGTGAGTGGATTCATTATTTATTTTTAAAAGGTCGGTAAATACTAAATACTTATCTTAAAGGTATGCAATAGTACAAAAGAAATAAGAGAAGTTGGTAAATAAATAGGATGTATTCGTAGTTAGATAAATTGTCATTTAATTTTAGCTTAAAACACCTACCTAATGCTCTTTGTGTGCATTTAAAAATACACTGGGGGTTCAGTTCCTAATTTTAAAAATAGAAATTTTTGGCTTGACTCAAGACTGACGAACCGGTAGCAGCAATGATGCTTTTTATAATCTAATCTTGTAGTAGGTATGTAAATAGTAGGTATTTAAAAGTACTGTCAAGTAAAGGTATCTATTTCTCAGAAATATATTCAGCTTTTAAAATAAAATTTTCAAGCATAATTGTTTCAAAATTGTCTCAAAATTCTTTCAAAAATCTTTCAAAAATGTCAAAATTGTCTCAAAATTCTTTCAAAATTATCTCAAAATTGATTCAAAATTGTCAAAATTGTCTCAAAATTGATTCGAAATTCTCAAAATTGATTCAAAATTGTCTCAAAATTCTATCAATTGTTTGAAAATACTGTTAATAATTAAAAAATTGTTTAACCCTTTTATGATCAATCAATGAATTTAGCTCCTGAAAACTTTTTGACTTCAATTTTACAATCTGATAAGCCTATATTCTGTATTTCCCGTTAATATTGACTTTAGTATTCTGAATTTTAATGTCTTTTGTCCTAAAGATGAAAAAAATTAGGTAATATTTTAAAATTAGGTAGGGTACTGCTTCCTTTTGCTCGAATCAATTTACATAATTTATATTGACAAGATCAAAAATTTTTTTCCAAGTTAAAGATCCTTTTACTTGTGAGCAGTATGACTACTTTAACTTGAATAGTAAACTTGTAATTGCAAAAGAATAATTTTTTTTGGCTTGTAGTATTATAATGGATTCTCTCGTTTATTTCCTGTCAATTTCAAATAACTTGAAAAAAAGTCACATTTGTCTTCGCTCTGATTTCTTCGAACCCGGTGGTGGCTTTAAGGGTTAAACTTGAGCTCAAACTTCCGCACTTTTTTCGATTATTTAAATCTGTTACATTACGAGTACAGTACTTACAATAAGTACCAAGTAGTCGTGCATTTAAATATTCTTATTATATAATAATCACCAAGTTATATAAGATGAAAAAAAGAAAGAAATGAAGAATTTACGAGAGATTCCCAGAACAAAACAGATGCTTCTAATCGAAATCGAAATAAAAAAAAGCTAATTTCGGTCTAATATTCCTACTTCTAATGCCTAAAATCATAATCAAAAGCACTTAACTATTGTGTAGATTTAATAAAACTACAGAGTACCCTACTTACTGGAAATTAAACGAGGTAATTGGTATTTAGGTATTTATAAATGCTTGTGGACAATATGTAGCAAGATTTTAGATAATTTTATGCAGTTTATTCCGAATCAACGGCAATCCGTCGAATGGACATTTGATCGAATGACAATTCGCCGAAAACGTAATTAATTGTAATAAATTTAGAAATTCAATAATTTCCAACAGATACAACAGATGTAATCGCTAATAGACTGACGATTCTAAAATTTTAGACATTGGAAAAGTAGAAATATTGAATTATTTTTTTGTAGGATTTGATTTTCATGATATATTTTAGCTCGAATTTTGATTGCTTAATTTTCTTATATACAGGGTGGGCCACAGACAAGGCCCCGGCTTTAACATTTGAATAACTCAAAAAGTATAATCTTTATTGAGAAAGGGTAAAGTCCATCTGAAAGAGGGTGAATGAATTAGATTATGGTGAAAATTTGAGAATTTTAGATAATTAATAAGATAGTCAAAAAATTACTTGAAAAATTGAAAAAATTTTGACAATTTTTTTTGTCAACGGGTATACGGCATCAAACGAACGACAATTGAGCATCGTCCAGGAATGTATCGTCCAGGAACTGATTGGCAGACTCTTTCTCAATACCCTTGATCGAGGTTTACTGGTTCCTGGATGATACATTGCCTAATCTGTTCCATTGTCGTTGGTTTGATGGCGTATACCCTTTGACAAAAAAAAAATTGTCAAATTTTTTTTAATTTTTCAAGTAATATTTTGACTATCTTATTAATTATCTAAAATTCTAAAATTTTCACCATAATCTAATTCATTCACCCTCTTTCAGATGAACTTTACCCTTTCTCAATAAACATTATACTTTTTGAGTTATCCAAATGTTAAAGCCGGGGTCTCGACGGTGGCCCACCCTGTACATATAGGCAGACCAGACCGAGCAACAATTCACAAAAATAATTTCTCAATTCACTTTTCTACCGACAAACCGACCCAAAATCATCTAAACTGAAAGCAAGGTCAAAGGGCAAAGGGTATGTATAATATTCGTTCTTTATTATAAATTTTACTTGTACTTAGGATCAGTTAGCATATTGTAACACAATTAAGCATTTATTTTGATAAGAGAATTAAGAGAGATTGACAGTTGACCAACAGTTTTGACGGTTATTAAAACATGAAATAATTATGTACTAGGTAGATCTTTTATATTTTTACTATTACATGACCTATGGACCAATTATTGAATGAATTGCTCTAAAATATATTATGTATTTTATAATTTTGTTGTTGTATAGTGTATTATATAATATACATAATTAGTTTGTTGTATTTTTATGATGTAATTTATCCAAAAACATCTTATTTGATTTGACAATTTGGCACATATAAATTATTATAAACTTTTTAAAGAATGGACAACAGTCAAACTTCTGTATAACGTATTCTTTGTCCTTAGTTTCCTGTCATCTGTTCGTAATCCTGTACCTAAACTACCATGTCATAAGTCATAAAAGTCATAGGACAGGTGGTCTTTAAATAAATAACTCAAGCTATCCTTTTCTCATAAAATTACATTTTTATAAAGTCATCGTCAACCTCTTTTAATAAGTTAAAAAAAACATGATTTAACATGATTGGTGTTGATGCTAGGACTTGGTTGATCATATCATATAGCTTTGCTTTTTTTTTTTAGATTTTTTTTAATTTTAACATGTCTTTTATTTTTTTTTATTTTACTAGATAACAATTAGTGGTGTTGGTGATTTAACCATGTCTTTTTCGGCTTCTGTACAAATGGGATCTTCTAATAATTATGAAGACGATGATCAAGACATTGATGTCTGCATGTATGTTATTAATTATTTTTTTAAGTTTTTGTTTGTGTAAATAAATCCTATTATTATTTTTACGCTCTTAATAATAACTAATAAAATATAGGTGGTAATTATTTATTTTATTATTACTTTACTTATTAATATACGTACATACTTACTAGGTACTAATACTATTATTTAGAACATAAGTACTACATTAAGTATAAGTAATTAAATTAAAGTCTGCTGGATTACATAATTTACTACCATATATTAAAATTTTATTAAAATAGGTATGCATGCAGTATCTGTTTTGAATACTTCACATCGATGAAACTCTATGATGTACATAAGACTACGCCATGTTCTAGGTAAGAAGTAAATATTTAATAGTGGCACATTATTCATGTTTTCAAATTAGGTATATATTATATAATTATGCCTAATAAAAATAAAGTAATAATTGATATTTCTTTTATTTTAGCCCAAATCCAGATACGAAAACATCTTATGACCAGGACAAAAAAACTGAAGATGATAAAGCGAAATATGAGAATGAGGATATGAATGTTATGGTTGGTGATGTTGCTGATGCTGTTGATGGCCAAGACAAAACAGCAGAAGATGAAGAAGCGAGAAATGATAATGAGGAAATGAATGTTATGGTGGATGAAGTTGCTGTTGATAAAAAAGACGAAAAAACTGAAGATGAAGCAAAAAATGAGGATGAGGATATGATCAATGGCTCTGCTGTTGATGAAAAAGATGAAAAAACTGAGGATTTGAATGAAGCGAATGAGGATTTGAATGTCGAAAAAACTGAAGATGATGAAGCGAAAAATGAGGATGAGGATATGAAGGTTATGGTTGATAGTGTTGTTGTTGATGATAAGGAACCTTCAACTTCGAAGTCAGCTTTAGATCAAATGAAGGATCCTAAGAGGAGATTAAGATCTTTCTCAAAGAATGTTGAAACGATGCCAATGAAAAATGCTGAATTGGTGGTTCCTAAAAAGAGAGAAAGATCTTTCTTAAAAAACCTTGAAAAGATGAAATCGCCTAGTGCTAGTGCTCAATTGAGTGTCCTTAAAAAGAGATTAAGATCTTTCTCAAAGAATGTTGAAACGATGCCAATGAAAAATGCTGAATTGGTGGTTCCTAAAAAGAGAG
>JAQIXA010003061.1:0-15285 GCA_034699045.1 Nanhermannia cf. coronata Gr-Ori-00579 | reverse complement strand
ACGGACGGACGGACGGACGGACATGGCAAACGCTATAGCCCTTTTTCCCCATTTTCAATGGGTGCGGGCTAATAAAAGTAATTCTCTATTGTGAAAAATATTGTTCAAATTTTGGTCAAATTACTTTGAGCCCATGAGTATACAAACTGCTTCCATTGTAATCCTAACAAGATCTGGAGGTTTTGAGAAATTTTTAATTTCTTGAATATCCTTTTTTTCCAGCTGATCCAGAGAACTGACAGCTGTTTCTAAAGCAGGTAAAGCTTCTGACAAATCTCGATGTGCATCTTCAGCGATCATTTGAGTATCCGTTGCTTTCTCCTAAAAATTGCAATTTTTATAATTTGAAAATAAAGCCCCTATTTTGAAATTACCCTAGCTGTCATTTCATCATTTTTCAAATGTTTTCTGTACATATCAGCCGAATTCTGTTCGGTCAAAAGAGAACTCATAAGATCTTCAACCAGATGAGATTTCTGTGTTAAATTTGGTTCCACTTCGTGAATTTCAGTCCTCATTTCTTTGACAAATGCTTGTGTTTCAAGTAACCTATCAAGTCCATTGTGAATCCGAGATTTTTCCATTGAAATCCTTGAATTTAGTTCTGAGTAAAGGCTTTTGAATAATTCTAAATGTTCGATGAATTTGACCTGAGGGATATAGATTTTTCGTTTAGTTTCACTGAAGTAGATTGAGGCTTTTTCTTGCAAAATCTAAAAAAATCTTTTATAAAAATATTTTATAGCAATTTTTAGCTAATTATATTATGATACCTCATAGTTATACATAGTCAATCGTGTAATTTGATCAATGACACTTTCAATATAGGTTTTGTCATATTCTAGAACTTTCTTTGAAATATCTTCAAGGGTCTCTTTGCTCCATTTATCGAACCAAATGACATTCATTTTGGACATGAGAGATGGGAATTTGTCAAAATAACACCTAAAAATAAAAAATTTCAAAAATTATGCTAATTTCACTAATTTAGGTTACTTTATCATGTCATCAAGAGGATCCAAAACAAACACAAAATGTACATTGCTCTCTGCATTGTTAATTGAAATCAAAATTTCTTCAAACTTTTGTTGACTTATTTGTGAAATTATGTGGACAACTCGATCACCACTTTTTTCTTCAAAATTTTGATCCATAGTGTATCTGAATAAAAAATAAAAATGCCAGAAATTTTTAAAAAATTCTGAAATTTTTAAAAACCTAAGTCCATTCAACCGAGCTGCAAATTTTGCACAAGTTTTTCGGCCAGTTCCTTGAAATCCTAAAAGTATAGCATGTCCTTCATTTATACGAAGCATCCGAGAAATTTGACAAATTTTTATAACCATTTCTTTGAATATAATTTTTTGGTATTTCGATTGCTTTTCTACACCCTTCAGTTTATTCTAAAGGTAAAAACCTAACTGTAAATTATGCAAATTTTAAAAATTTTGTAATTTTTACCATAAAATATTTGAATAGATCTGCATCCCCAATGATTTCTTCGATCTCAAAATTCTCATTCAAAATATGGGTAAATATATTTTGAGAGATTTCGCAAGCTTTCAAATGATCTTTTAAAATATTTCCTACACATTTTGTAAATATTTCTCGGTCTTTTTGGTCACACAATTTGTCATAAAAAACTCGATATATCTCATACACAAAATACCTAAAAAAAATTTAACAAAATTTTAACAAGTTTATGATCTTTACTCGTACATACCTTTCAATATTTATCAATTTATTTTTCATTTCCTGACCAACATTCTGTAAAATCTTCCCGATGTCTCCTTGTGTGAATAGGTAGTGGAATTTCGACTCTGATTTCATAAAATTTTGAGCACAAAATTTCCAAATTTCGATTGTACATTTTGTAATTGTCCCATGTAGGTCTTCATTATTTCTTAAATTGTTCTAAATAAGAATAAAACAGAAAATTAACTACAGGTAAATACTTTATATTAGAGATTTACCATATAAATAAATTCGAGTGACTTTGAACTTGTCGAAATTTTGATTTGAACAAAATTTCGCAAATATCTTTCAGATTTTGGTGTCTTTGAACAAACGAGCAGAAATTGGATATTTTCTAAATTTTTCTCCACATATGTCTCACGATCATGGATAAAATTTTGGGTAATTGCTTGTCTAAGAATTAAGAAAATTCAGAAAATTTTTAAGGGTAAAATATATAGTAGGTACCTTAAAAGTTCAATAGGTTCAGCAGTATTTGTAAGATCTAGATTGTCTATAAAAATTACAGATTTAACCCCCACTGGTCCACTTAAAAGACATCTTTTCCTCCTTTCCAAAACATTTTCTAAACTTTTTTGACAATCAAAACCACAAGTATTTGGACAATATGGAATTCGATGCCAGTTAAAATTCAATTTTTTCGAAATTGAGTCCAAAATTTGATTTATAATCGTGGTTTTGCCACAACCTACATCCCCTGTAATCAAAATTGGCCTGGTACAATTATCCATAAGTATTAATTTTAATTGAAATTTCAACTTTTTCATTTCTATTGTCTGAATTTGATCATTAATTTCATTTGAAAATTCTTCAATCTGATCAGTTTCTGGATTGTAAAATGAATTTGTAAACTGAAGTTTGTCGATTTTGAGTAAATTTTTCAAGAAAATATCAAATTCTAGATCCTTATTTAATTCCTCAAAAGTCCAGTAAAATGAGAATCCACTAATGAGTTTGAAATTTTGCAAATTTTTCTTGTCCAAAAGTTCAATGTAAGATTTCAAATAGGTGAGATAATTTAAGACTTTTTGAACTCTATCAAGTTTGAAATTTTCAAAAAAGTTGAATATTTCATCAAATTGTCCTTCGATCGATTGATAGTCGATAAATTCGGCTTCATGTATTTTTTCATATTGAGATTTTAAGGTATATTTCCACAAATTTTCAATACTATTAAAGTGTAGTATCCCATACCTAATTGTACAGTTAATGATAAAATTTTATAAAAAATTTTAATTTTAAAAATAAGAAATATATACCTGGATAAGGTAGAACTTGGAATAGTTGAAATATCATCAGTCTCAAGCATCAAATTAAATTGAGAAATTTCAGTAGTTTGACCATTTGATCCAAATATTTTCTGACTATCTTCATCAAGTAGAGTTTCTAATCTTTCAAATGAAAATTTGTCCAAATTGCCATCCAAAATAAGGAAATTTCTTTGACATCTTTGAAACTTTTTATTTAATTAGATTTTGTAAATTTTATTGTGTAATTTACTACCTGTTTCAATGTATTTTGAATAATCCCATCTGTCCATTTGTCATTTGAGAAAAATCCAAAGAGTTCTTTATAGGAAAATGCATTTGGAAATAACTTTTTAACACAAATATTTGTACCCATTTGTTCTAATAACTTTTCAAATACCTAAAAAAACATAAATTACATTTTTATTGATAGAATACTTATAGTTTACTTCTAAAGTTAAAGATTTTCCAGAATTCGAAGGTCCAAGTAAAATAATTCCTCTGTAGGATTTACTCATATTGAATAAAAATGAGATTTTTTGCAAAAATTGTTGAGGTTCTTCAAGGTTAAGATTTTTGCAGTATTTTGTAATTTGGTCCATTTCATGACTAGTATAATCTTCAAAATTTGTAGAATTCTAAAATCACATGTATAATTATGGTAATTTCTCTTATTTCAGCTCTGAATAGCAAGATTTTTGCAAATTTCAAATTTTGCAGAAAATATATTTTTGAAAATAACATCCGATTTGTAAAATAATAATTATGATTTACACAATTTGAAAGCCTAATATTGACATTTTTATAATTACTTTATAAATTTGAGGTAAAAATTTGGTTGTTCAGAGCTGATTTTCATAATATGTATTGTAAATAATTTATCTTGATTTACCTCAAAATTTAATCCAATTTCTTTCATAGCTTGATAAATCGAAGATTTCTCATCACATTTATTCAGTTTCAAAATTTCTCTGGCTCTCTTAATCACCGATTTGATAGTTTGAATGTTTAAATTTTTGAAAATTTTAAACAAATTTTTGTCCTTGTATCCTTCTTTGAGTAGTAGACTTGAAATTATTATATCTATAAAAATACAATTTACAAAATACTTACATAACTCTAAATATTGTAAAATACGAGTACCATAATCCGGTTGTATCATGTGAATAGGTCGAAATAAATATTTCAAATTGTCTGGAAACTCATAAAGAATTTTAGAATTTTCACAAGATTTTGTTAGAAATACTCCAAACTCATCAGACACATTCTGAATCTCTTTCTTGTTGAGGAAAAAGCTCGGATAATTCTCATTCTTGGCAATTTGAATAATTTGTAATTGTTGTGTTAGATAAGAGAGATCTTTAATGCCAAGCCGATCAAAATTTTCAAAATTTATCCAACAGCCAGTTTCACACATGCCAATTAAAATCCTTTCAATTATCTAAGTGATTAAAAGTATAAGAAATTTTTAGCAATTTGAGACTATTTTTTGTATTTTTTGTTTCTAATAACCTTATTTGAAAGTCCTTTGTAGCAATTAAAGTCTAGATAATATCGACCCAAGGCTCGAGATCTAAAAAAAATTCTAAAATTTTTGAAAAAATTATCAAATATTTATCCAAATTACAGTTGTTTGATCGATTCGGATTTCCCGACACCCGGCAGACCATAGAGTAAAGAACCTACAAATTTGTCATATAAGTACATTGGTTAAGCTCTGAAATACCAGAATTTGCCCTTAATTTTACATTTACTTGTAAAATAGATGTCAAAATCTGGCATTTTAGGTTAATTTATCAATTAAAATTTATTATATTTTAACAAACTACCTTGAAAAAACTGCATTGAAAGTGCAATTCCGAAAAAAGTTCTCTCAATTTGTGGACCTGATATAATTTGACTTCCAGGACCGATGTATTCAAAACCATATGCAAATTTTCGATCAAATATTGTCGAAAAAATGGTCACTTTCTTCTCATCCCAAGTGTATAGCAATTGTTTCTTCCAATGGAAATTAGATCTACAAAAATTCCTTATTTTAAAAATATTACTAAAAAAGAAATTTTTACCCATCTTGGACTTGATTAGAAATCAAATTTTCTATAATATTAATTTGATTTTTAATCATAATGATCAAATCTGATAATTTTTGCATTTCCAAAATATCCTTTGAGGGTTCTTGAATATCCAAAATGTAATTTGACAATTCTGACTAAAAGAATTAAAGTAAGAGACATATTTTCAAGATTTATTATAAATATCTAGAGGTAGGTATATTTACGTTCAAATCATCAAATATATTTTGAAAATGTTGCATTTTATCAACTGTATCTTCAAAATTAAAAATATCTTGAATTCTTTTTCTGAAATTTAAAGCCTTCAGAAGTTGAACGATCTGAAATTTTCAAAATAATTTAGCCTATGAAAGAGTTTTTGGATCTATTGATATAACCTGAGAATTTGAATTTTTTGTAATTTTTTTGTGTTTGGCGTTCAGCAGAGACAATTTAATCGAGGTTACAATGCTGTCTTGAACTTTTTTCAAAACATTTTCAAAGTTCCTATCCCAATCGATAGCCTATAATTTATAATATAATATCCGTAGCATTTAAAATATACAAATATGAGATTTTAAAGATTTTTTACATTTTTAAACTGAATTATTTCTCCAAATGATGACTCAACTCCTGTAATATTTTGAGTATCTGGTTCAACTATCAATTTGGTAATATTTTTAAAGCATTTTGATAATCCATTGATTTCAAGTTCTTCAATTTCGTTTGGCTAAAAAAAATTTGAACAAAATCAAGCTCGAAAAACTTAATTTTGACCTCAGCTGTAAATTTAGGTCAAATCTAGGTTTTCAGAAATATAGATAGTAATAGAATTTTTACATGAGATAAAATTTTTAAAATATCCTCATTTGACAAAAAATACAATCTCGGGTAAATGGACCTCTTAATCTCCAAATAGTGATCGATTAACCTCATGATTTTTTCTGAAATTTTTTGAATTTCTTCAAGTTTAGTCTGAATACCCAATGCTGGATCGACAATTGATTCAAAATTTCTCTCATTCTACAATAGAATAGGAAAATTTGAAAAAAATCTTAAATTTTTTTGCAAAAAATTACATTAGATTGAATTTGATGAATTATACAAGTCCAGATTTTGTGAATTTTTTTGAATAATTTGAATTCATTCTTAAAGAAATGCTGGATTTCTCTCGATTCAAAAATCCCATTTAATTCTCTCCAAATTTTTTGACATTTTAAGCATTCATCCTAAAGATCAAAATAAGGTCAAATCTTTCAAAATTTTTTAAATTTTTGAAAAATCTTACAAGAATCTCTTCAAAATTTGTAATTTTGCTTTTCAAATTTTGAATTCTGTCCTTAAATGGATGGCTATTTTCATTGCTATAAATGATTGCTAGTTGAACAGTAACTGAATCCAAAAGCTCGAAAATTTCCTCAGAATCATCAAAAATCTCGTAAATTTTATCAAAAATTACAAATGTTATGCAAATTCCATTTAAAGAATCCACAATGCTACCAATCTGCTTCTCAAGTTCTGATTCAAATGTACATTTTTGTGAAATTTCTTCAATATTTTTGAAATTATTTTGAAATTCTGAAGAATTTTCTTGAATAAATTCTAAATTGAATGATGAATCTGATGTAATTTTATGAAATTCTATCCCTGTCATATCGTGCAGTAGGTTCCAATGTCTTTCTTTCAAATTGACATTTTGTAATAGGATTATCAAAGGGATCTAAAATATTCATATATTAGAAATAATTTTCAAATTCTTATGGATTTTGTACCTGAGATTTGAGTCTTTGAACTTGTTCAGAAAGATTTTCAACTAGTGGTTGATCGGGTCCTAATTTGTCTCGAAAAAACCCAATTTGGTTCAAATTACTTTCAATTTCTTTCGTAATTCCAGTGACATTTAACTCTAGTAAATTAGAAGGTGACCATTTAGCCAGATGTTCTTTCCAGATACATAGAGTATTCCACAGATTGTACATTTCTCTCAATGATTCGATTGCTAAATTTAGGTCACTGTAATTTGAAAATTCCAGCTGAAATTTAAAAAATATTTTAAAGCCAAATATTTTATAACCACAAATCTAAAGTACATTTCCCAGGTCTTTTTCCAAAATTTTAAATTTCTAGATCGATTTCTAGTTTAAGATTTCTTAAAATACTAATTAAATTCTATATGATGTTGTTGAAGTATTATAATTAGTGTAAATTAGCTCTGAAAAACCGATTTTTCTCCTCAAAAACAGTATAAATTTGATCAAAATTAGTCTTTTCTCAACTACATAAGTAAGAAACAAATATTTAATAACCTTTAAATCCTTTTTAAAAGAATTGTATTGTACAGTTTTGAGTTGAAATTTTTCAAGATCTTGCAAACTTAATTGAATCCTTGCGGCCATTAATTCTGGGCAATTACTTTCCATCAAAATATTGGGATCCTAAACAAAATTTCAAAATTTTTTATAATTTTAATACCTAAGTATTAAAACCTTTAATGTTAGTTAAATTACATTTAAAATCCTTCTTCTGACATCATCAATCTCTTCAGCTATAAAATTATCCTCAAATTCAACTCTCTCTATAAATTTCTCAACAAATTCATCCATTTTTTGGTATTTTAAACTCGAAAGTTCTTCAAATTTTGTGAAATTACTCATAATATTAGTGTAGTCTGAATTTTCAATCAAAATTCCAAACTCTGTGAGAATTTCTTTAAATTCTTGGAGATAATTCAGATTGTTTTTTATGGCTGAAATCTGAAAATATCAATCTTACTATTAGACAAAATTCTATAGGCATTTTAAATGATATTAGGGTACCTTTTCATTAATATTTCTTAAAAATATGAGAAATTCATACAAATCTTCAGGGATTTGTGAATCAGTGCTTAAAATATCCATATAATTTATAAGAATTTGTCCTGAGTCGTAAAGTTTGTCTTGAAAGTGGCTAAAAATATCAAAATTGCAAATATTTAGCTTGAAATTCTATACAGATTGTAATTTACCTTATTAAATCGACAAATAAGAAATCAGAACATTTCAATTTAAATGGCAAAATGTATCTTTGAAATTCTTCATTTTGAACTCGAAACATTTGTAAATCTTTAAAGTCCTCAATTTCTTGAAAATTTGCCAACTGATTTTTGAATTCTAAAATTGTCCTTTTTAGCAAATCAAAATCTTTTGTAACATCTTCTATTTGATATTTTGAAAGATTTTGACAAAATTTCAAAATATCTAAATATTCCATACAGTAGGCTTCAGCTAATGCAATTTTCTCATTTAAAATTCCATCAATTTCCTTGCAAATTTTGTCATCTATTTCAATAGTTAATTTCGGGCTTTTGATAACACTTTTTTCCGACTCGTGTTCGAAAATTCCATTAATTATAGGCCTAAACATTTACATATTTTAAATTAATTTTTAAATTTTTGCAAAATTAACCTTCTAAATGGCAAAAATTCGTTCATATCTGTAAAAGCATTGGTAATTTGAAGAATACTCTTGAATTTTATAAATAATTCCAAGTATGAACTGTTCAAATCTTCGTTATTCGGCTTGAATTTGATAAAATTTTGCTCAAAATTCCAATTTAAAGCCCAGATTGGTCTATTAGGTGCATTTAATCTGTGTAAAAATTCATTTATTGATTTCTCAAGCAGTTCTTTGTATTTTTGATGGATATAAAAATCGATCAAACGGACAAAATGTACGAGTCTTGAGCATATAAATGATTTATTTTGGGAACTTTTCCAATTTAAGATCTGAATTTTATCTAAAAATAAGAAAAAATTATACTTTTTTTAATTTTTTAATAGATATACATATACCTTCAACTTTATTTTGAATATTTTCCATATCTATAAAATAATCTCTAGTTTCAAATCCGTAGCTTTCATATAAAGCTTCACAAGCCTGGTAAACTAACGACTTGGCAAAATTTTCAAAATTTTTCAAATCCTGTCCAATTTCATCGATCTTTTTGTCCAGAATTGACACGAAATTTTTCAAATCTTGAGGATCTTTTAAATCTTCGAATAGATTTATATCTTCCAACTAAAATTGACAAGTATGTTAAAATTAAACCTGATTATTTAGAATTTTTAATTATATTTAGAATTAGAACCTTTGAAGCTTTGTCAGAAACCTTGAAAAAAGTTGACAAAAGTCGATCTTTTGTACAAAAATGATTCCGTTCAATAGAGCCAAGCGCATTTGCAAATTTTCTTTTTTGAACATTTTCTCTCCAATTCTTAAATGCTTTATAGATTTGGAAATTTTTACAAAATTTGATTTTTTGCAGTCTTACATAAGTGATAATTTCCTCTTTGAATTCTTCCAATGGTGTAAATTGCATTTGTTTTAAATCGAGAATACCATCTTTTGTTAGAGAAAAATTGGCTGATTCATTTTGGTTTACTTTTCTAAAATAAATCAAAATTATAAGTTATAAGTTATAAGTTATCTATACTTATTCTTAGCATTAGAGACTTACTTAAACTTGTATGGATTGAAATTTGGGTCAGTTTTATCTTGATAATAGCTTAGTAAAATTTTGGATTCAATCGGATACTCCAAAATTTTTAAAAGGGAAATTATATCTTGAAATTTTTGATTCTGATGTTTTGACATTTTTTATATAAAATTACAATAATTTTACAAAATTTTGGAATATCAGTATTCTACAAATTCAAGATCGATCAAACAATTTCATTTGATTTATTTCAGTATTAGTAATATAACTAGGTACTACATAGAGGTACAAATATCCATATACTTTGTATATTAATAGTAAATAATGACAGTTCTATATCCTAAATACCTACCTATACAAACACAAATTTCTTACTATTATCTACTGATATCTATAAACTTTTATTCCATATCTTATACTATTACTCGACTCGCATATTAAAATTTTATTAGTATTGTTAATACCTACTGTTTTATGGTTATAATAGCATTTAAATTACTAGAATCAAGGTTGAAATAAAATTTAATAGTTTTAGTACCCTACCATAAGTATTTAAAAAATTCATAAAAAACCCATAGAATGTGTTCTAGATTTCTTTCTTACATTCTGATTCTGATAGCTATTTTGAAATTGTCAATTAATGGAAATGATTTGAATCACAACTCATTTTTTTCGGGCAAGGTAAGATTATACATTGAACTGCAATCAAAGCAAAGATTTTATTATACCTTATGTATAATATGCAAAACTTATGTAATGTAGGAGTATCAAAGTATTCGAAGAGTTGAACATACCCTAAAAGTACCAGGTCAACCAGAAAAATTTGAAAATAAAACTGAGATCGTAATGGTCAAAAAAGATGATAAAAATCCAAAGCCACTTAAAGTAAATGGAACACTTGAGGGAAAGCACGGAGAAAAGGCTCACTCATTTGGATCAGCTCAGAGATCAGCTCAGGGAAACTAGGTTTTATCAAGTTTTTGTTTTATTGCCGGTATAATAAATATTTTTTTTCTATAAAATTAAGAAACTATTTTGTATACGAGTGAGTATCAATCAGTATAAATATAAATAATTTTTATTTCCAATTTGTTAAAATGGTCTGAATGTAGGAGGATTTCCAACCAAAGAATTTCTCTTCCAAAGCCTGCAAAAGTAATTTCTAGTTAGTTTGAATTTAGTGATTTGTGTATCTCTTACCAAATACAGTGTTCCCATTTCAGATCGGAAAAAACTAAAAGTAATTTTGAATCCCAGTATTGAGTCCAAGGATCACCCAATTTTTTTTCTTTTTTGTCCAAAAGTAATCTGACTGCTCGGCCATAAAGTTTACGACATATCGAATACTCAATCATAAAATCGACCACCTATTAAAATAAGCCTTTTTTTAATTCAAAATAGCTACTATAAATTCTCAAAATCTAACCCAAATTATAGAGAAAACAAAGAAAATATTCGACAAAATTTAATAAAAAAAAGAGTTAAATAATGATCTACCTTATCGTAAGAATGTAAAAACAAAACATTTCATAAAAAATTTAGAAAAATTGCCGAAAAACTCGAAAATTCAGAGATTCTTCGATAAATATTAGCAAAATTCGATAAAATAGCAAATACGAGTAGGGTATTGCTATAGGTAGGATACTATTCGAGATTCGAGAAGGATTCTATAATGCATTTTAATATAAAATTGGATCTTAAATTCGGTCTTTTATAGCTGACCTATCAATACTTTTACCTCAGTATCATCCTCTGGAACATGCTTAAGAATCCCCTCCCTCAAACTATCAATTTTTTCAAATTCCTGACTTCCAAAATGTATCAGCATACTACCCTTAACCATAAGTACAAATATTTGCTGTTCTTTCTTCTCATTTAGATCAACTGGTTCTTTTTCTTGTTCACTATCTTCAACTGTTTTATTATCTGATGTCTTTTTGACCTCACTTTGTTCCAACAATTTAGTAAGTATATTAGCTTGCTCCAGGATTTCATTTGCCTTAGCTTGAATTACACCAGGGTCTTGATTAGAGGAATCCAAATTTTTCAATTTTATAAACTCTGTAAATGAACCTTTGAGATTTTTATAAACTTCTGCTGTGGACCCTGGGCTTTGTTTTACAAGTATTGGCTTCAGATCAGGTTTATTTATGATCGGTAGTTCTTCAGTAGTATTGATTGAAATTTGATCCTCAACAAGTTCTTCGAGCTTAGGTGGTTTTTTAATATTTGTATTTTTAGGTGTTTTAAAATGACAGTATAGTTTAATTGGGGTGACTGAAGTGAGCTTTCCAGGATCTTTCAAAAATGTGAATGAACCTTCCAAATAAACTGTGGTCAAATTCGCTGATGGTAGTGTTTCAAGTTTCCTAAAAAAAAGTCTCATTTATAGTGTCTTGAAAAAAACCTCAATTTTAATTTTACAGTATTTAGATGAAAAATTTAAGCATGAACTGGGTTTGTTTTTTAAAGCTATACATATTCAAAATATAATTTCTTACCATTCTTTATGAATATAAGAAATGAACAGTAGTTGGTCTTGACCTTTATTCAGTACAATGTGCAAATTTTTAGGGTTTATTTTTGCTTCATCAAGACCTTGAATTTTGCCAAAAGTTGTAAAAACAGGTAGGGGAATTTCTTTTGATAGGGTCATTTTAGCCATAATTAAAAGTTTTGGATGTTTCGTTCGTTTCTCTTGAGATTTTGCATTCTTCAAATCAATTAAACCATCCTCATTTTCGCCCAAAAGTTTTGTCAAAACTTCGATTTTATCATGGGTTATAAAGACCTTTACAGTATACGTGCCTTCATCAAGCATAACTTCGCTCTAAATATGGAAATTATGAAATTAAGTTCAATAAAGTAACTTAAAACAAAAAATTAAGCAAATAAATTAAAAAATTGTGCAAGATACCTCGGTGTTTTCATTCGACAAATCGGCAGAATGCATATATTTCTTTTTTTCGTCAAAAACCATCACGAAATGTGAGAGATACTCACTTTCATAAATTGTTGTAGCAAACAAAGAACTAAAAAAGATAATTTTAAAAGGTATTTTAAGACCTTATTATATGGTAAGTACCCTACTTGTTTTTCGTAATTTAGAGTTTCATGCCTTAAACTATTAAAATTCCCAAAATAATTTTATGTAGGTATTTACCATGTAAAAAGCACAATTGACGGATGTTCGATTTTAACTTCATAAGTAGCATTTAAGGAATGTAAATAACTTTCATTCGGAGTTTTATCTCGAAGTGTTCGACCTTAATTATACCAAAATTTATAATAAAATGGATACCAATTATAATTATAACATATAAGACCTACTTAAAGGTAGGATTTCCATCGATTTTGGGCTAAAAATGATAAATGTTAAAAAAAGTGACCAAAATATTTAAATTCTAGCAGGTAGTTACTTTAAAAGGACTACTTGATGGGTAATTTTTGCTTTGGGTTCAATTTCTTCACGTCCAATTCGAGATGAAACGATTACCTTGGAATGACCTTCAATAATTGATCCTGTTATACATGGAGTCTTAAGGGTTCCACCATGGATTTCAAGTGTGCCTTCGACATACACATCTTCGCCTAGAGAATCAAATTTCAAATGCTAGATTCAAAGTTTTCAAAATTTCCAAAAAATTTAAATGTTTTGTAGATACCTGAGTCATCAAATTCTCGACAAATTACAAGTTCTAGAACTTTTCCTCCCTAAGAAGTTTTTTTAGCAAATAAATTCTAAAATTTTAAAATTATGGCTTACAACAAGACTGAAAGGAATCGTTTGTTTCTCCATATCATGTAATTTAATGAAATCGAGGCTTTTGTCATCTTGAGCTTTTTCACCTGGACCCATTGTAACTCTACAATATATATAAATTACAGATATGTTTTTATATTGAATCTGTAATTGAACAATACAAACCTTTGAACGACAAATCGGGCATCTAAAAGTCCCTTAGGAGGTCCACGAAAATTTAAACTTGATTCATTTCTCAGGCTAAGAACTGCAAAAAAATCCAATTTTTAAAATTTTGGAAAAAATTAAGAAAAAAAGCTTACTCCCCCACGAGGCACCAAATGGAATATTTAGAAAAAATCTTTCGATTTTTCCAGGCGAGTAATTCTCTCCTCGTAAATTCATCAAATGGAGAAAATCATTTTTTCTATCAATTTCAACTGGAACTATTAAAGTGACAGGGATTGAGAAAAGTGGGCCTATTGATCGATCTGCAGAGTTTATGGCGTCGATTCTGAAAAAAAGCAGATCAATGAAATAAATTAGTAAATTTGGCAAAATATCCGATCAAAAAACTTCAAAACCTATCGAGTAAAATCATACTTAAGTATTTACCTAAATATAAAATTGCTTAAATATTTGAATATTTTAGTCATATTTAATTTATACAGTCAAATCGCTGGTCTTTATATACTTGAGGCTACGAAAATCTGGGTTTTCAATGCCGAATTCGGTTAGTTTTTTATAATTTTTACCTTGTAAAATAAACACCGGGTAATTTATTGGAAGGATCAACCACGACTGAAATTCCTTTTTCTTCATTTGAAATCTCTAAATATTGAGGTGATTTAACCTAAAAATTTTTTAAATTAAACTAATTTGAGCACTCCGTATGAAATTTATACCAAAATTATTACCCAATCAGCAGTACAAGTCAGTAGTAAATGCATCCTAAAAGAGACCTTCATTTGATTGCTAACTACAGATATTAGAATTACATTTATTTTAAGCGATTTTTTTCCTCAATTTAAAAAAATACCATACCCATTTGATCAACTTCAATAAAATGTGGTGTAATATAAACTCGAAATTCTTTGGCTTTGTATATCGGTGGATCTCTTATGTAAATGCCTGACATAGGGATGTCTCCTCGACCTCCAGTTATTCGGATTTTGAACCTAACTACCCGATTAATCCGTTTGGACAATTCGACACAAAGATCGTAGGCTGGTTGGACTTGAACTATACCATATCCTTGAGCAAATGGTTCAACATTTTTTATATTGACAGCCGTATTTTCGAATGCTTTTCTTATACCTATAAAGCTCCATTTAGGTATTTTGTAGTTTTGAATATATTGAGATAATAGGTAATTTAAATAGCTTACTATATGGAGTCACCGGAATCTTGTGAAATTTACATGCACTCATTACAAGAGATATACATCCAGCTATATGTGGCGATGACATACTTGTCCCTGTCATCATTTCAGCACCACCGATATAATTAGGAACGGAGGCTACAGCACCTCCAGGGGCTTATAAAAAATTTGGCATTCAAGTCAAAATTTTGAAAAATTTTAAATGTAAAACTAACCTGATAAACTGATTCCTAATCGACCATCAATACAAGGTCCCTAAATATCATAAAAGATCATTTATTAATCTGAACAATCAAATTAGAATTAAATTTTCCAACTATTTACAGTTAGGTACATCATGTAAAAGGAGGTTTTTCATTTTCAAAGCTGAAATTGAATAGGCTTACCCTTGAACTAAATCCGTAAGGTTCTGAAGGAAGTTCTTTAATCAGAGAATGGATAGCAATTCGCATTGTAGGACTAACATAGGCACAAACTCCTACAAAAATACTTGAATCAGAAAAATATCTTTTTGCTAATTATGTAGACTACTTACCAATTAAAACATCGTCAAAAAGAAGAGGTGGTGATGTCACAGTTTGCAAACCTGGTCCATCATTTCCTCCAGCTGAAAGTAATTTTTCAAATTCATT
>JAQIXA010003060.1:0-15285 GCA_034699045.1 Nanhermannia cf. coronata Gr-Ori-00579 | reverse complement strand
TGATACAGGGGTCAAAAAGAGTGTCGATTTGGAGGTCAAAAAGAGCCAAAAAGGGGGACAGTTTAAATCGGAGCCAAACAGAATTAGATATTTCAATTTTGCGGACAAAGAACATCAAAATTGTTGCGAAAATGTTCAGCTAAATATTTTAATAAATTAGCTCCTGAAATTAATTTGCCCTTTCCATAATTAGATATGAACCATTTTAAATTTTTATATTGATTTTTACCTAATTACTCGTACCCCTCAAACGTAATACAAAAAGCACATTATTGCCGAATTATGCACATTTGCCCTGTAAAAAAGTAAAATTGAATTAATTTTTTGGATAAATAGAAATTTTTATTGAGTAACTATCTTATAACTGTGGTACAAACTGTACACACTTACCATTAGTCCTTATATTTTATACTACAGAGGACAGAGGTATGTTTTGTCAGAATATATTATGACATTGGGATTGCCTTATAGAGAAATTTAGCTGTGTAAAACCCTTTAATATCTTCAAGTCTTAAATCACATTAGCTTTTTAGCAACTTTTTTTTCTCTCTATTCTGATACATATGAGAAATCTCAAGGGATTTCAAAAAGTATTAAAAATAACGTCTTGAATTATTATATTTTATCTTTTTTTTGGTCTTATTATTAGTTTGGATTTTATGATACTAGTTTCAAACATTTATTTCTCATACTAGTTACCAGTAACAGGTGGTTCTATGCTTATACTATTACATTGCTAGTAGATATACTACAGATAGTTACTATGAAATACTTCTAGAACTTTCTTTTAATTTGCAAACTTTGCCTGTAATTTAGCCCAGTTACACATATCTAGTCACCTCGAGGTGATAAAAGCCAATCTTGGGCTTTGAAAACTTTTCCGTTATATAATGGTAATTAACTGTAATTAATTTAATTATTTACAACTATAGGTATATTTTGCCCAAGGACTTTTGATGGCTGGACTTGCTGGAATGAAACAAAAGCTAATGAAACTGCATATGCTGGTAATACAGTTTTCAGAATTTTAAAATTAAATACCTATGTTTATATTTAATTATTTTTCTAGCATGTCCCATTTTTGTCACAGGATTCGACCCGAATAGTAAGTTTCAATTTACTTTATGAAAAATTTAAGGCTTTCAATTCTTTGAGTAGAGAAAAGATTATGTTACTTACTAATTAATTAGACCGTAGAATACTACGAGTAGGTATTGTGTTGTTATAAAGTATAAGGATTATATAATCCGAGATTTCAAGATAAAATCAATATATTATACTTCATTATCACATAATATGTAATGATAGGGTAAGTACCTAATTGTATTTGAAATTGAAATAAGAACTTGTAGCGGTGACGGAAATAACAGTCTTTAAAATGAAAACCAAACCAAAGAAATAATACCCTTTTTCCATTTCGAAGAAAGCTGGCTTTCTTTGACAGAATTTCTCCTTTGAAGTCAAAACAAGAGTCAAACAAAGGCTTTTAATGGGTGAAATGGGAACTTAATCATTATCATTAATTAACATCCACACTATACATAATAATAATGACTTATATCAGAAGGTATTATATTACACAATGAACAGTCCTTGAAAAATCGTGTACAATATGGGGCACACATTGCTGGATAAGTCATAAAATAAATAATAAGTAGATCAAAAGCATTATTTTTGAAGTATCTAGGTAAATTTAACCAATATACGAGTACTTGTTAGGTATTATGGTTATACTCTATATAGTAAATTTGGAATTAAAAATTCAACAAAAAATCTTTGAAAAAGGTCCATACACTTTTGTCATTGAAATGGAAACTGTAGTAAAATTGCAGAAGTATGTACTGCAAAACTCGATAAAAAGACAAACATTTTAAAATTTTACGATTTCTAAATATAATTTGTACAAAATTTGGCTTAAAAAATTCGACATCCAGTGGTGATTTTAATTTTTGAACAAGTGTATCTTTATATTTGGTGATTGAGATACTTTTGAAATTTTTGAGATTTTGGTCTAATTCTGTCAGCATGAAAATGAAATTGGTAACATTTTAGGAATGAGTATAGGTACTTCAAACTGTCAATATTAGTCTTATATCTGACATTACATTACCATTTACCATTGAATGAGGTCTAATAAGATCATAGTTGAGTTTTGTTCAAAATTCAAAAACCTTCAAATTCCTACTAAAAAGAACTTCAAATGAAAATAAGCTGTTAAAATATATGTAGGTATGTAGATTTGTAGGATAAGATAATGATGACATTTAAAATTAATGGAGCGATTCGTGGACGATATTTTTTGACATAAAATGCGTGCAAAAATGGAATTATGGAAAATAAAATTTCTTGCCAATGCCAATAAAGTGTCAAACGCCAATTCGATCCATGTTATAACTGCTTAGGTACTAGTGTATTTTAATTTGTTTTGATTTAAAAATAGAATTTTCTAATTATATATAGTACCCAAGTATTATGGGCGAAAAAAATCATGTAAAAATAAAAATTTACTACCTATATAGCGAGTAGTAGTAGTGCTAGTCTAGAAAATAACAGAGGGCTAAAGACACAAATTTTAAGAGAAAACACATGTTTGAATTAATCAATGTCACATTAAATTAACCACAACGCTAAAAAATCTCAAGTACAAGTAAATATGATTAAACGAGACTTTTTTTATTATAATTTAGATAGCCCTGATTCTATAAATTTTATCTTTAGATATGAGTTAATTTTGCATAACTTTAAATTTTTTATTCAATTTAATTTCACACTTTATTTTAATGGGTTTATTTGCATTTTGAGTTTACTTTTGGGAAATATATTTTTTGTAATTTTAAATCTTAACATCTTGTATTTACTATTAGATACATAGAATACAGATATCAGATAGGGTATACAGATAGTAGGATAATATGGAAGGGTTTTGCAAAATTTGCGGCATTTTCGGCTAAAAATGGCATCAGATGTGTATAAAATCTTGATTTTGAAATCTAATCTTAATTTTTTTTAAATTGTGCAAATAACATCTGGAGATTGAGATTGAAAAAGTGTTGAAAATTGATCTAAGGATGAGAGCTTGGTAAAAATCAATTTGAGCTCTAAAAGTGATTGATTATTTCTAAAAATAAGTTACGATTTCGGTTCTTTTCTGATCCAGTCTTTTTTTACTTCTATAATCTAAAGAGCTTAAGTTCTTGTCGGACTATTGATATTGATGTAATCAATTCAAATTTTGTAAGATTTTGATAATCTGAGATTTTTATATTGATTGCCAATAGTCTCTGAAGATTTTAAATGTATTTTTAGAAATCTCAAAACGTACCATTAGGTACTGATAGTACATTTAAAGTAGAACTTTTAAATTTCTTAAAATCTAACAAATATTTCAATTCTAGGATACACCTATACCGTATTATCGTATTAAAATATCTACTCGTAATATCCAATAAAAGCAAATGTCTGCTATCTGATAGCTGATACTCGATCGTATGGTAGATAAACATCTAAACAGTTTCTAATTTTCTAGAGATTTTACAGAAATTGCATAATTTACCTATGTTTTGTTGTGTAAATTACCATAAATAGACTGAATAATTTTTTAAAGTATTCTCATTTTTTGTAAAAACTATTATGAAATAATATGTACCCTAATAGTAAAAGATTAAATTTTTTAGAAATTTTTAATTTTGATTTGGATCGAATATTAGATAGATTAGAATACACTGTACTGTATATGGTTTAAAGCTCAGCCCTCAGCTAGACAAAAGCAAAATTCGATAAAAAAAGGACTTTATAAGGCTATTTTTCAAAAAAGGTTTTAGAATTTAGACCCAAAATCGAGTAGATCATTCACCGGAAGTTTTTGAGAAGAATTTTTAGAGATTTTCTGAAATTCTAAAAAATATATAGGGGCATGAATACTAATGTACCTAAGTATATATAATGGTTGGGTACTTGTCTCAAAAAAAAGGAATTCTTTATTCTACGAAGTATACGAATTTTGGTCTCGGTCGAATTCCTAAATCTCCCTAAAAAGTTCACAACTAGACATCAAGAATATCAAATATAGGTAGGGTACTCTAAAAACTATCAAATTTTTCTAAATACAGTCTAGTAGATAGTGTAGAGTATAGTGTACCCGCATTAATATTTAAAGTCTAAATCTAATACTCAAAATTATGGAATATTAATTTTTCTACAAGATACTAATATGTACGAGTATACATCTTTTTAAACCTCTACCGATTTTTTGTACGATTAGGATTTCATTTTGAGAATTTAGCTATGGAGATGTCCTATAATTTTCAAAACAAGAAAATCCAATTATCTAACCTCATAATCTAACCATAATCAAATCTACTTTAATTGGCTTTTATCATCAAAATTAAACCCACAGCCTTGTGGTCAAAATCCGAATATCATGTTAATTTATAAATAAAATATAATTGAAAATGGGACTAATGACTAGATCTAAGGATAAATGGCGAGAATTTCCAGCACTTCCAGTAAGATATGCCCTACTTACATATTCATTAGAAATACCTTTGTAAATAAAACAATGACTTGTGTATAGATCGAGATTGTTGAAAAGATCATCCAATTGTTAAAATGCGAAGAACTTAAAAATTGTCGTTTAGTCTGTCGAGATTGGGACCACTTTGCCTCTCGACTCTTGACAGAAAAAAGTACCATCATTTTTAATTGGGAGAAAAGCCGCAGGCCATTCCATCAAGACCGGGTCGAAAAGCTTGTCAAATTAGTCAAAAGTACCACTAATATCAAATCTGATTTAATAAGTACAGATCTCCCAAGCCCATTTTCAATTGATTATAAATCCCCATTCTCCAAATGGACATCGGCCAGAATCAAAAAAGGAGATTCAGATCAGCTCCAATTTGTCATTCGGTCACTTGAACCCATACTTTTTCAATCAGCAGTCTATCACCTTACTGACCTTGAACTATGCAAGTGTACCTTCAGACTTACACTTTTGGTCGAATTACTCGGTTTATTTCCACATTTGAAGGCATTGTCAGAATCTCAGTGTACCTACACTTTGGATAAGATCGACTTGTGTTGTGGTCTATCCCTGACAAGTCAAGATGAGACTCAAAGTTTAAGAAAAATTGCGGGTCGAAGATTCATAACTATAAATAAATTAAAAATTTGTCAAAAGGATACAGATCAGAATACAAATCGACTTCTCAAAGCCCTAGTTGTAACTATTCCTCGACTTGAAGAGCTGGACTTTTACCTTGAGAGCCATTGTGATCAAATGTCTTTTTACCAGGGTGAACGGTTTGAATTTTCTAGCATTTTTGGAGCATTTCTCAAGAGAAATTTAGGAAATTTGAAAATATTGAAACTAGAATGGAAAAATAAAGAACACTACCTACTGTATAATGAGTTCTTTCTCTCAGCTCAGATATTCAGTTGGCCAGAATCTCGTGAAATTCTTTTGACAGAAATAACTATCATCTTTGATTGGATTTTTCTAGCAGATCCAAATTTTACTGTGTTTTTTCTACCATTTATAAGAAGATGTGTTCATCTCAAGAAGTTTGCGATGGAGAAAATGCTTTTTGAACCTGAATTAATAAGATCTTTGGATGGACTTTGTCCTCTTGGTTGCACCTGTCGGTATGGATTTTGTCTCGTAGATGAACCACATTTTCTTAGAGATTTACCTATTTGCGAAATTCCTCAATATCTTCAAGATGCAATGAAAGCAAAGTTTTTGAACAAATCCTTGTCTAAATTGAGAATTGTACTTGATTATATTGAAATTGGTGAATTGAAGCAATTAATTCCAATGGGTAATCAGCTTGAACTTGTAAATAATTATAATCTCGATCAGATTCAGAATGAAAAACCAATCGTTTATGAAGATGCAGATGAATTTTGTTATAGCCGATATCATAATCGAGAGACTACTCAATTCTTATCATATAATATTGAAGAAATTGCAGAAAGTTTTCCAAATATTACAACTTTGATCTTCCTTGATGGGCCAATGTACAATTATGAAGCATGTGGACGATTTAAAAGACCAAAAGGACAATTTGATGAAATGTCAAAAGCTCAAATAACCAATCAAGATATGCAAATTATCTTAAAAACTCTGATCAAGTTGAAACGTTTGAAAATTCGAGTTCGTATGGAAAATTTAAGTGATTTTGGATTATGTGGTAATTCTCAGGGTCAAAATGAACAAATTGGAGTCAGTTTTTCAAACCTAAAAGGTTTCATATTATTAATTTACATATTTTTTGCAAGTTTTATAAAAAGAATTCAACTATCTATATAGGTCTTATGGAAATTCTTCTAAAAGGACTCGGCAATGAAATCACTGACTATACAGCTCAAAATGCTTTTAGAAATTGTAAAAATTTAAGATGGATTTTATTATATGGTGATACGAGGTTCTCATCTACGAGGAGTGCCAGAAATTTCATAAAGCAATCTCTACCCTATCCAAAGGCTTGTAGAATTCAACTGATTTGAAAATACTAATATTATCTGTAGTAGTAAGTAGGGTACTATGTAAACCCTAATATACTATATTCAATTCAATAGGCCTTATGTAAAATTATAAAGTCCTCAAAAAATGTAATAAATCGTGACATTTTTAAATTTTTTTCCGTAACCACTCGAAAGATTTCAATAACAAAAATATTATGAGAACGTGACAAAAAATTCTCGGAAATGTTTACAACTACTAAATTTTAAGTAATCACTTACATAGAAGTATAAATTAGAATTTTTACGCATTCTTTTCCATTTGATAGGTCGTAAATTCATTACTTTTAAGCCTAAATAAATATGTATCTGATATGAGATAGACAATAACATCTTGAGTATTTTAAGTGAAAGCAAACTTTCTCTACTTTTTACAATTAGCAGATTTTATTCAAAAAATGGAAATATTTTGATTTTTTTCAACAGAATTTGGTCATAAAGAATGTATGGAGAATGGAGAATGGTTTATAAATCCTTATTCGAATCAAACTTGGTCTAATTATACAACATGCGTAGGTAATTTCAATTACAAAAAAATCAAATTTTTTACATCAAAATTTTAAATCTATCTGAATTTTTTAGATTATGCGGATTTACAAGTAAGATTCAATTTAGACAGATAATTTCAGAATCAGGATAATTTTAATATTTTTATAATTTTTAGATGCGAACAATTGTGATAACAATTTCTGAAATTGGCTACCTCATTTCCATATGTGCTCTAATAATATCACTCATTATATTCTGCTCTTTCAAGTAATTTTTATCTTGAAATAAACTTGACCTTTGTCCAATTGGCAAACCTTAATGTACTTTTAGGTATAATCAATTTATTCATTTTTTGTAGGAGTTTACAATGTACCCGTGTCAAGATACACAAACACCTGTTTGTCTCTTTCATTATCTCGAATGTTTTATGGCTTACATGGTACAAAAATGCATTTTTTTTTTTTACTTCAGAATTAAATGACTAACTTGAGAATTTTGTCATAGGTATCGGGTGGTTATTATGGAACCAGACATTTTGTATGAGAATCCGGTAAGTATCAGATTTATAATAGTAGTCTTAATTGTCCATATCTTGGAGAAATTTCCATTAACATAATGAGCAATTAATTATAGTAGGAAGTTGTAGGAAGTAGCTTTTTTTGCAGACTCGTTAATTTACATAATTATACTAAAGCACAAGTTTATATACTTCTTCCTACAAGATATTACAGTACAGTATTATTATTATTTTAATTTAATTTAAGAAATTGTAATCTTTGCACATTTCCGGTCTAGCCTACAGCTACAGCTACGGCTACGCGGCTCTTGCTTCATTAATTTAAAATAAAAAGCAATTTGTGAAATGAAAGTGTAGAAGAAATCTCCAAGAAATTAAATGGATCTAGGCAGCACTGAACTGAAATGCATTAATTATCTAAAAATGTTTATTTTTTCAGTTGTGGTGCATTATACTTCATATTCTGGTCGAGTATTTCATGGTGAGTAATTAAAATTTATAAAATGGTTGAAATTAAAACTAAATATAATTAGCTACTGGATCTTGAGACACAATTTTCTTGAAATTATGAAATTTCTGGGTCATAATATAATGCCGAGAAATGTTCAGAAATTTTGTCTCTTTTGGCCTAATTAACCGAACAGTTTCATTTAAACTTTAAAATCAGAATTTCTGAGCCTGAATCTGAATGCAAATTTTCTTGAAATAATATAATAAGATTTTTTAAATTTTTAGATCGCGAATTACTTTAATATGTTCACAGAAGGATTTTATCTACACACTTTGCTTGTCGTAGCATTTTTCCGATCAGAAAAAGCACTTTTAAGAGGTTTCTTTGTCTTTGCTTGGATTGGACCAGGTATAAAATAAAATAAATTTTATATATTTTTGAAAATGACATGAATTATTGAATGATGTGACTGTTTTTTAGCATTACCAATATCTGCGTACATATATTTCCGTGAAGCTGACCCAATGCAAAACACAAGTTGCTGGGTTGCGGATTCAACTTGGAGGATTATTTTGGGTGTTCCGGTCTGTTTGTCATTAATTTTGAGTTTGGGATTTTTGATTAACATCCTTCGAGTCCTTGTAAAGAAGATAAAAGAATCGGAAAGGACTTTTAGTAACATTTGTCCGAGAAATTTAATTCCAGCAGCTGATGGAAGTGGTTCAGAAAGTATTCCTTCAAATAATAACGATCATCGTTCTTTGAAAAAGGTGCCTACCTATTTGAATTAATTAATTAAATTATAATGATCAAATCAATAATTTTCAAACTTTTTTTAGGCTGTTCGAGCAACACTTTTACTGATACCCTTACTCGGCCTTTATTATTTCATTATTCCATTCCGACCTACACAAGGATCCGCTGCAGAAGTACTTTAAATTCTATCAGTACAGTAGGTACAAATACTAATATTTTGATTATTTTAGGTTGTCTATGAAATTATTTCAGCTTTAGCATCATCATTACAGGTTAGTACAATTATTTCACAAAATTAATTTTATAAATGATTCAAAGAGCTTTTAACTTACAATACAAGTCCGTAAAATTTTTTAGAAAATTTCAAGATAAAGTAGAGTGAAAGTCCTCGATTAATTTTTGTACAAAAATTGTTAATTTTAGTAAGGTATATCAAAATTGTCAATTTTTTCAGGGTTTCTGTGTATCTCTACTTTTTTGCTTCTGCAATAGTGAAGTACAAACAATTTTTCGTCGACGGTTCCGACGGACATTCAAGGTCACATCACCATCTCATAATCGAGCTGAATATTCGTGTGCTCCTACGTGTACGTATATGTCGGTATAACTATAAATTTTCACTAACATGTCCTCATTGCTAACTCGATGCTTCAAAAATAGTTTTTAATAGACCCCTTTAATTAAATATAATAAAGTAGTTTAGGCAAATACCTATTAATTTACTTTGGTTTGGTTTAACATATTGTCCATATTTTTTAGGTCGTAATGACAAGGCAATTGAGCGAAACGGGAACACTGACAACAGGAGCGGGGAGCATAACAGAAACGGAAACGGAAGGTTAAGAAAATTTTAATTCAAGAATTTAATAAAATGCTGGTAATTTTTATGTAGGTCCGGTATAAATTGTGACTCGTTTAAATTGGAACTTCGAGCATCTCCAACAACACCCTTAGATGTTACACCTCTCTAAAAAGTCGAAAAGTTTATTTATTAAAAGATGAATTAATCTAGGATAAATCGAACGGTTATAAAAGTTATCTTTGTAAAAAAACCATTCTCTTGGGTCTTGGACTAATAATACTCGATTCTTAAAATTAAGTCTTGAAATATATTCCATGTACTACATAGTACCTACCTACTTAAATACTCTATAAAATGGTGTAGGTACAAGAAATTCATACATATTTTTTAGCTTTTTGTTTGAAATATATGTATTTAGATTTTATTTTTTAATAAAAACAAAATATGTAGGTAGAAGTAAAAATTGACCATATAATTAAAAATACCAAAGTGTAAAATAATAATATAATATAATAATGTTACACAAAAACAAAAAAATAACACAACCGATATAAATATCAAAACAGTATTAATATTTTAATTTCAAATTGAAATTAAAGACTATTTTTGGCATACTTATAATATAATAATTTTTATGAGACTCTTGAGGGTAAAATATTTATACTACCTAGTATCTATACAATTTTTGATCAAAAATATTACACAATGTACCTAAATTAAAATCCAAAAAATATGATGTCATATTCAATGATTATTTTAATTATTTTCATGTATGTATAAGTAGGTAATAAAAATAAAATTTAAAATTGAGAATTATTGTAAAGTTAGGGTTTGCTTTTGTCCTTTTGTAAATAAGTATTGTAATAACAAAAAAGTTTTTTGTAAAATTAAATTTAGTAGGTAGTTACTTATTTAAGCCTACTGATAATTATATTTATATTATGAATAATTTAACAGTGTAAAATAGAGTAGGCTTAAAGTTAGCTATCCCCTACTTTATATTTAATCTTTAGTCTAAAATTGTATTCAAAATTTCAAATTCAAATAGTTTCTAGATTAAGTACCTAGTGCATATAGGTAATAAATAGGTGAAGTTCTTTGTGCGAATATTTAATATAACTAATCGAGTTAAGATAATAGTTAGTTGTTGACTTTGTACATATTTAATTTTTTTTACAACTTTTTACTAGTTTAGAATATTGTGAATAAAGTACTGGTGCTGACACTTTACTAAATTATTCATTAAAGTTAGATTAGTAGGGTACTTTAGCATATTGTATTAGTACAGTCTACAATTAGATTAGTTCCAAAGTCTCGTCAGTTTTCATTAAAAATTCCAAGATATGAAATGAAATGAAAAGTGGAAAACCCATGCGCTTACTCAAAAATATCTTACTTCTTGAATTATGTATTAATTGTAAAAACATTATTAAAATATTTGGTACAATCATTAGTAAATTAAATTACTCATTTATAATGTACCTACGCATTAAGTTGTTAGTGAATTATTATAAATTACTGTGAAATTATCATAAGGTTACATTTACGATATTACGATATAATTTTAAGATTAGGTGGTCTTGGTCTTGTTAGAAATGTACTTTAAAATCGAATTCAAAACCTTAACTTTTAAATTACCTACCTAATTATTATTAATTATAAGTAGGTACTTCTATGTAAATAATATTATTTAAAAGTGACTGTAAAATAAATGATATACCAAAAAATAAAATATAAAACTTAAGTAATTCTTACTTACTAGGGGTAGGTATCTGATCTGAACGAACAATCAATCAAGAGACAATCAATTATTAAACATTATCTTGAAATAATATTTTCTTTTCCATAATTCCCATGAAATTTCCAAAGAAGAGTAGCATAAAGTAAAATTCCATTCCACAAAACCAAAAAGTACTACAATAAAAAGAGCATTTAAAATTATAATATTAGATAAATAATGATAATCATAAAATAAATAAAATAAATAAAATAAAAATATACTTACCCTTTGTTCTAAGCCAAATATTCGATCTCGGATAAGTCTGCGATTGCTTCCTCTAGAAATAGAAATGAGATCAAAAATTATAATGTCAAGTCAAGCTGTCAAAGTCAAAATTCATAAATTTAAAAAATCATTAATAAATAAGTTTTAAGATAAGTTAGGAAATAGGTATCACTTACGAGAGTTGTAAAACATTGCGGGTATCGAATGATAGTACAATAAATCCAAAAATAACACTAGAAATTAAAATACATTATTAATTACAACAATTACATAATTACATTCCATTCCAATTTTTAACAAAAATAAAAGAGTAAATACAGATAAATATCTGTTCTGTAGATAATTAAATAGATTACCTTAAAAAGGCCCAGCCAAAAGCATTGACATGTGCTTCAACGTCTAACTCGGTTTCTCCTAGCCTTGTCCAGGAAATCCAAGTTTCTAAACTCATTTTTAATAGACTTATGACTTAATTACAATTAAAACTGCAATTAAAATTAAAGATAAATAAATAAAAATCTCGACTTTTTTTGGTTTTTTTTCGATTCGAAAGTATTTTTGCGAGGATTTTATTCAGAGTCTAGTTTTTACGGATACATTTCTCAATTATTTAGGGCATTTCAAAACAATTTTGGACTGGACTTGGACAAATGGATGGTCATTTTGGTCATTTAAACGTATTAAGGTAATGGATTTAGTTATTAATATAATTGTAATCATTCATTTTTCATAATTTGCTTCATGGATATGGTCGAGTCATCACATTTTGTTCTTAAAATGCCGGTAAAGTCGTTGTATCGAATACCGAACGAGTGTGCAGGTGGGCTGGGTCGATTTACTAAAAAATCAAACTTATTAGTTAAATTAAAAATTAAAGTATTTATAAAGAATTAAAGTTAAAACCAATAAAATATATACAACTAATGCATTCAATTCAGCTCAGAAAATCTAGCTTTTTGATCTCAATTACACAGTCAATAAGTTTCATAGATAGCTAGCTAACTTGAACCATTATAATTTATTAAGACATTTTAAAGTTATAGTGAACCTTTATAAAATAACTAATTTAGACATGTATATTTAATTTTTATTATGTTATACCTTTTACACATTCGAGTGAATATGTGGCTGGGCCAGGCTGGCAAAGATCAGGACACTTCTCATTCCTTCGTCCAAAACTGAATCCAAGCTCACAATAGCAATCACCTTTAATTAATTTACTTAAATTAATAAATATAGTTTAATTAAATATAAGAATACTTGTTCGAGCATCATAAATTGGTCCAGGTGAACTCTCACCATAACCAGAACCATCACCAGAACCACATTTTTCTTTCCAACGACCTTTCCTAAAATCCATAAAATTACATCATTTTTATTTTTATTCAATCAAACTTCAATAAAAAGTAAGTACCCTACTTATTGATTTCAATTTCAAAGGCATTGAAAATGCCTATTGAGAATTGAGACAGAACTTGTGTGTTAAAGAGTCTTTTTATAGGGTACTTTTCAAAGTATCACAATATAGAAGTTTTAATAAGTAGGTACCTACTTACTACTTATACCCGATGCGCTATGCACTCATTGATCAATTTTAAAAATATGAATGAAAATGAAAGGAAATAGTCTAGACAAATCAAAATATTTGTGGATAGCACACTTGGATTATTTTTTTAAGGATTTTATTAGCCAAAATATGATCCTTTGTTATTGTAGATTTTTTACTAAATGCACTAATGAATATGATACTACATACGAGTATTACAAATAGATAGTTACAGAACTTCAGAACCCTTATAATTACAGTAAAACTTCTATATACTTAAGTACTACTAGAATGCTCTTATAGAAAGAGAGAAAGTAGGTAGGTACTCTATTTTAAAAGATACATTAAAATTAAAATGTGTCTTGATTCTCAAGCTCAAGTACCAAGCACACTTATGCCCTATAGAGAGATTTGCCTATAAAATAATAAAGAATGCAGATGCAGAATACAGTATAATAAGTAAGACATCTTAAAGTAAGTAGGGTAGGGTACCTATAATCTACATACACCACATATTGAACTTACATGGATACGACAGGTGCCGAAATACGTTCAATAACATCAGTCCCATTAATCTAAAAATACATACATTTATTTATCAACAAAATAATAGAAAATTGATCAAATCTAAATCTAAATTGGCATTCTTGTCTTTATCAATTTTGAAATTATGGATTTCGTAACATTATCAAATGGGCAAAAACTAGGACTTCTAATTGAAAATTGATACAAGAATACCAGCATAATGTAAATAAGTAAGTACATTTGGAAGCGAAACATATTCACCAGTAGTCGAACATTTAACTCTTGGTTCTAGTTTGGGTCTCATGGTGTAAGCTGGAGCTCTTCGCTTGTAAACATTTGCAATATCATCTTGGATGCAATAGTCAGCTGGTCCAGGTTTGTAGCAGATATCAAATTCTAAAAACCATTTAAAAAATCGTTTACTATTCATTTAAATCTTAGGTACGTAGTAGGGTACCTAAGTTAAAGACTATGAGTCTAAACGTAGACATTTTATGGATGTCCCAGGTTTGATTAAATGGTCATAAAACTTGGAATTTTTGCATATTTTTGTCCTACCTTCAGGTGGTGGATGTCTAGACTTTATAGTTGGTCCAATAACACATCGATCGCAATCAACATTGTTAGCTTCAGGTTCTATAAATTTATGAGCATAAGATATAGATACTTTGCAAAATCAAGGTAATTATTCATTTTATTTTTGTACCACAACTTTCCTCTGGTTCTGGATCGCAAAAGTAAAATTTCTTGCCAATTGACCAAGCCGGTTCTGTCTTGAACCTTGGGTCAGTCGGAACAATTTCCTCCTCACAAGTTGTGACATTTAATTCCTTATTAAATTGCCCAAGAAGTGGTGGTAAGTTATATTTTCCAGGTCCTATTAATATTCAAATGTATTAAGCAGATAATAAACTAGATTTTATCATAAGAAATGTAGTAGTCGTATAATACCAGGTCCTTTTTCATAAAAAGCCAAAGTACCAGGTCGGCCATGATATTTATTACTGGGCATTTTTCCTATGAATGCCTTATTACAAAACAAATATTTATAGCAAATAAAAAATTATAAATAATGACTTGAGTCTTGATTTTATAACTTGTTCAAGTCTTTTGTTTTTATAAAGTTCTAAATCTATGATCCTATTTAGTGATAAATTATTTTTTTTTGCATAATACTGATACTATAGATACCTAACATATTTTACTACGAGATCTGACAGAGCATAAATTAATTATATTATGAGGATACACTGGAATGAATTCGAGGAATTTAAATCTGCTAGTCATAAAGCAATAAAAAAAATATATTCATCACAAAGGTTGAATCTTAAATATTGACTATAAGAAAATTCCAAATAAATTGTTGTCATTCATCAGTAAAGCATTTACCTACATACGAGTATTAAGACAAAAGCTTTATGCATAATATATGTATTTCACAAATCTATGTAAATCATTAATCTATTTTTCAAATGATCCTAATCATATAAGTACTTATCCTTAGATCATTAGATCCTATAAAAAATAAATATTGGGGAAAATTCTGAAAAAATGACAAAAATCCTCGTACCTATTACACAGTACACTAGTATTTAGATGAGAAAACAATTATTGGGCTTTGAAACAATATTCTTAGCTATGAAACAAATAACTTAGCTATGCAAATAAAATAGCT
>JAQIXA010003059.1:0-15285 GCA_034699045.1 Nanhermannia cf. coronata Gr-Ori-00579 | reverse complement strand
TATTCGGATAATGAATTAAGATAATGAATTAGTAGGGTTTCGGTTCATAAATAACTCGAACAAAAAACCCATTATATATTGTATAGTAAAGTATTAGAAGATAGAGATTTGCAATTTCTCAATTTCTTCCAAATCCTTAAATGATTTTTTGTTTTCAAATTTTTTTTTCTCTGAGCTGTGCTTAAAAAAGCACATTTAAAAAAAAGTCTCGATTTCTTTCATAAAGAAAGCCCATTGGTCACGGGAAGGACACTGAACTTTTTTCATATAAATTCTTTAGCTCGCTTTTTAATACACGAAATAAGCATATTTTTGAATGTTTTTAAAATTATTTCATAAGAGATAGGTAAGGTAAGGTATGGATTAATTTTAGAAAATTTTAGAAATTTTGTAAGATACTTTGCTTATTTTAAATAGGTACAGTACTTAAGTATTCCTTCCCTATTTTAGTTGAATTTACCCCTATATTTTTACCCAAATTATTTTTAAAATATAACTTAATTTAACCTAAACTAAACTAAAAAAATTTGAGTTAATTTTATTAACTTGATTACACCAAAAAAAAAGTTAATCAGATCAAAAATATAGGGGTAAATACAACCAAAATGGGGAAGAAATAAAATTTAAGTACTTTAGAGAGCAAAGGATCTTACAAAATTGAAAAACTTGAGTAAATTTAGGTAAAAATATAGGGGTGAATTCAACCAAAATAGGGATGAAATTAATTTTAAGATCCTAGAGATTTTCAATAAAATTTAAAAGTAGCCTATCTAGATACAAATTCTTGACATTTTTTATTTGGAATAATCCAACTTTTTTGATGGTGTCCCATGGATTTCTGGAATTATTTTTAGTTGTGCAAAAGCCTATTTTAAAATGCTACTTACTAATAGTCTAGTATAGTAGGTATATCAGTATTTCAGTCAAATCGAGTTTCTCCCATGACTATTTTCCAATCTTTTGTGTCCAACCTTATAAACGGAACTATCTCTACTTATTTTAAGCCTTTGAAATCACACACTTTCCGACAATTGACAAAATATTTCCATTTTTTGGTAATTCAATACAAAATTTTATAAAAATTTTTTAGCAAATATTTAACTTAAAAAACGATTTAGGTTGGGTACTTGATAAAATTTCAAAAAAAAAAAAAAGCATCAGATTTTTAGAAAAAATTCAACAGAAATTTGACAAATTTAGACTCGTTGATATCATAAGATGTTCACAAAACCGATTCTTACTTTATAGATTTCAATTCAATGCAAATTTTTCAAATAATTTTTCAAACTTTTCTTAATACCTATACAGATAAACGACAGATTTTGTAGAAAATTTTATAAAAATCAGTTTGGTTGGTAAACAAAATTTTCCATAATTAATTACTAAATTATATTAAACATTCATATCCTATCTCAATCAAATTTATTGTGAAAAAATACCCGAACTTGTGTAAATTGGCATTTGACAATGACTTATTAAAAGACAAAATTTTAGAAAAATTTTGAAATTTCACAAATTGAAAACAATGACAAAATTTGACAAATTGTCATTAGACAATTTCTTCAAAAAAAAATTGACAATTTTAACATGATAAAGTTGGGTAATTTGAACAAAGTGTTGAAAAGTCCTCAAATAATTTGCTCAAATTACAGCAAATTAGGTCTAAACTTAAGTATACCTTACCCAGTAATCTCTAATCTGCCTTGTAAGTAGTGTAAAAAAAAACCTAAATTACAGATCACACCTTTTTACATGTAATAATCCCCTTTATTTTCCCAAAATATATTCTATATCCGAGTCAAATTATTTCAAAAACTAAAGAAGCCCTGAGAACTATCTACCCAAGGTACTTGGAAAAAGCTCATAGATAGATTATAATTTGTTTAAATTTTGAATACAAAGTCTATCTCTTATTATGTTATACATATCTATATATGTAATATGTATCTGGTGGCAAATAAAAGGCGAGTCTAAAAACCCATTTGGCAGATTCATTTACACCAAATTACACGCATTCTAATGAGCTTCCGGCCATCTTTTTCTAGCTTCAAAATATACACAACCACCCACCCTTAAAAGATTTCGAATTTCTTTTAATATGATAGGATATCTTTGACTTCTCTGGACATTTACTATCTAAAACCTCATATGTATAAAGGCCCATTTGAAATATAAGATATCCTTTGAAATAAATTTTGGAGATCTCGATTTATTTCAAATGTTTCAAATCCCGTTTAGATTTACAATTAGTTCTAGTTCAATAATCACATGTTTTTTTGTCAAAAAATTTTGGGTCCGAAATTATTGAGAACAAGACAAGAAAGTTTTTTTCCACATGTTTTAGAACACAGTCGACACTCGACACTCTCTATAACGATATTTATAAATATTTTTTAGCTATAGGTACTTAACATATTATGTAGATATAATAGGTAACTAAACCTACATGTCCTTTATCAAATCCAATATGTACCTTTAAAATAAGTTGTTTTATCGAGATATCTGACCAAAAACTTTGCTTTAAATTCTTGAAAAAACAATTGGATAGCTAAATGATAATAATTTACATACTAAAATTTGTATAAAAATGCTCCTAATATTACTGATTACTGCGATTAAGTACCAGTATAAAATCCAAAGAAATGACACTACTATTATTACTACTACTCCTATAGCTATACAATATACTGTAAGTAAGTATTAATTTTTTTTGTTTTTTTACGAGACAATTTCCCAAGTTTTTTTTCGAGTTCAGGTTGGCTGGAGTGAGACTTCACGGATTATCATTATTACTCGTATTAGTTGGCCTTTTTTATGCCGCGTTTGACGTGAAAACAGCCAGCCCATTGAACCCTTAAGTCTCACATTTGACTACCCTGATATACTATATAATTTATATGCTGATAGTGTACATTATACACTTGATATAGTGTCTAGTGTACCTTTAAACGAGCTATTCTGCCTTCAAATATGTCTGTTCTGTTTTAAAGTATAAGTAATTTTGAGATTTTCAACTTTTTTTCCATTTTTTTAGACCTCGGTGGTGGCCATCAATTTCGTGGACTGACTCTGGGTCCTCGTGGCCCATTTTTCACCGACATTGACCTTCGTGGTCATCGTGGTGGGTCTACAAAATCCTCACCTGGAACCGGTGGACCAAATCCAAGTGATCAATTTTTAAATTCATCCCCATCTGGGTTCACTATCAAGTTTTCTCCGACTTCAATTACCTCAGCTAATTCTACAGGTAAGACTAAAAATCAAGACAAAAATTACAATTTTTTCGAAAAAATCAAGTTTCAAAATTCAGATCAGAGAAAGAAACAATAGGTCTTGTCATCTGATCTAAAATCTTTCAGCATTTCATATTTCAAACATTAAAAAAGTTCAAAATTTTAGAGATTTTATAAGAGTTACTTTGATCAATATTCAGAGATTCTTTCTGAAATACTCTAAAATTACCTTAGAGCTTTGAAATTTTAAGAAAAATGTAAAAAAAAAACACAGAATTTATTGAAGATAGTGACTTGTTACTTGTACTATCTCTATCTATATAGTTGTTGTGAGCTGATTTACCATGTTTTCGAATGACTTGCTCGATTTTAAATTACTCCCCTTGAAAAATCATCGAATTCAATCAATTGCTGTTTTTTCCCCCCAAAAAAAACATTTAGTAATTCATGCAAAACAATTTTCAAATAAATGTATACCTTTACTACATGCATATATACCTAAATGTAATGTAATATACATGTACATACTTATCCTTTGGATTAGTAAGTATCTTAGACATTATAAGAAATGAGAACAATTTGGCAAAAATCGAACAAAAAAACAATTCAAGATTTTAAAACTTGAATTTGAATTTAAGGCAAAAAAATAAAAGTAGGTATAAAGTATCTACATGATTTTTTTGTTCCCAAAATTTGAAGATTTAAAGCACAGAAGAGATTGATTCTGATTCTGAATCTCATAAAGTTCATAATATCCTTGAAATAAATGTATCTTATAGATAATACCATACATAAGAATATAGGAGTAAGTATATGAAATGTAGGTATCACAATCAGGTAGCAAATTGCGTGGGAAAATGACCAGATCTCTCATCACGTACTAATAATCCGACTATGTATGTACTACTGTATTACTATAAGTACTTTGTTGTATTTATTATCCTCACTGATCATATCATACGAAATAAATTTAGAAAAAATTGTACTCTTGAAATTTATCCCATATCTAAAACATTCAAGTTATTTAGACTACTAGCATGATCATTATTATTATGATCTTTCAAATACCCTCAGGACAAAATATAAAGTCGAAAATTTGACTTCAATATCAAGCCTTTAAATCTCAAAAAAATTATCACAATTTTATAAATTTTGGGGAAAAAACTGTAGTATCAGTACCCTACCCTACTATCAGTCTTCCAGAATATGATGGCTATAATGTTTAGGACTTAATCTGGTATAGACCAGATTGAATTTTTGAACAAATAAGATATAAAATCGATAAAAAATATAACGGAGATGAGATGACATATCTTAAAACAATTTAATGCTAAAATGATCGGGTCAAAAGTATCGAAAAAATTTAAATAGACCAAAATTACTCAAAAAAGTCTTGAAATGTCAAGATTTACGTTTTCCGAGCACTAAAATGTCTGAAATTTTTGCATTTTCTCAGAAAAATTTAGACAATTTTTTGAATTTTTGGAATTTTTCCACATTTTTTGATATTGATTTGATTACATAGGTAAGTACGTACTTATAATTTTACTACCTAGGTATATCAAAATAATCGAAACTAAAATACTCCCTATAGTAGGGTATATACTATATACCCCCTACAAAGTACAAAGTTTTAAAATAGTAGAACAAAATGCAGATTTAATCAAAGTTTTTGTCACTTATTCCAGCTGAATTTCGAGCAAATTATATCGGTTTAGTATGGGTTTGTAAATGTTCATTAGAATATCGAGATTTGTTGAGTTTCCTGGTCATTCAGAAAAACCTCAAAAGTTTCCTGCAAATGAAGGCTCACTTAAAATTATTCTCGAGTAGCTCGCACCCAACCACCCACCCCTCACTTTTGGGTTTTGAAACTCAACCAGTCCATTTTGTTTGGGACTTGACAAGTACAATAGCTGAGCTTTCATGATTAGTTCAAATTATTTTTTGAAAATATTTACAACTACATACATATTAGCTAATACTAATACCTATCCAGAAAGATATGATTAACCTTTTTCAAGTTGAAAATATTTGAGATTTGCGTCAATTTGCTATCGATTCATGTACATTTAAATTGTAAATTGTATCCTATATTATACCAGTAGTATCTACGTTTGTCATTTATGTATACCTACTTGTGTATACTGATACTTTGGATAAAAAACCACAAACTTCCTTCGAAATTTCAGCTTCAGCCTTATCCAATTCGTTTATTATTTTCTATATTTTTGATATTTTTCTGAGAAATCACCCACTACTTATAGGTACTAGATAAAGTATCTGTAAATATTTAGAGTAGCTAAGGGTGCATGGCTTAAGGTCCAGGTTAATTATATGAGTTTTGACATTGATTGACATGGCATGAGTCCAAAGTTGACAGAAAAAGTGGGCAATTTGAGTAAAGTATCATTATACATATAGTGTAGGTAGGGTAAATAATTTTTGAGCTTAAAAAACTGAATTTTTTTAAAATTTTTTTCAGAAATCCCGAATGCTTTAACGTACAGTAGCGGCGGTGTTGGAGGCGGGACGGATTGGAGTTCTTACGGGGGGATGGGCGGGGGCTCATTTACTAATTTCTCCCAGTCTGCCTATGCCGACATTAACCCCAATCCAACACCAAACATTGCCGACAACAACTTTAATTCAGGTTAACAAATTATAAATATCTAAACTTTTAAATGATAATGGGCCAAAAGGGCTTGTTTTGGGCCAAGAAAGAAGGTATTTTATATCTCATTCGATAGAGGTAAAAAATAGATGTTGGAGAGTGAGTTTGTTTTCCAAAATAATTCAATGCCAACAATTGAGATATTTGAGGTCAAAGGTCGTTAGTTTTGAAATAAAATATTTAAAAAATATAAATTAAAAACATTTATAAATAAGATATCTTTTTACAAAAATTTTCAAGATTTCATTCATTAAAAATATAAATTGGATTCAAAGTATGAAAAAAATTCAAGAAATTATCAAATCGATCAAATGAGATATGTATAGAAAATCTTTATACTCTCTAGACCCTTTTGGACCATTGTCCTATTTTACCAAATGTACTTGAAACGCTGTTCTGAAAAAAACAAACATTTCAATAACTTTCCAAATACAATTAATTTTCAAAAAATGTGTTTTTTTGCAGGCTTGACCTTAGGTGACCCCTTATCAAGTTCGGACTACTTCAATACCGGCTCCACCCATCAAGCTTACAGTTCCTACATGCATTCGGCCAGCCCTCCTGGTCATCATTATCCCCACCAACAGTTCTATACAAACTATTACCCATCAACAACTGCATACACAACGCCCACCCTTATGCCCCCTGCACCACCACCTTACCTTCAAGTACCAGGTGCTCTTAATCCCCCTACAGCAGCATCGAACGGGTCAGCATCAACTGCCGCTGTCTCCGCCCTCTACCAACAGTCATATCCACTCGTAGACAAATCTGACCTCACAATAACCATGTACACTCCAGGTCAAAACCAGCAGGGTCAAAATCAAGGACACATTTTAGGACTACAACAACACTACTCGATGCAGGAGCCTGAAGAAAGTCAGCAGCAAGTCGATCCCCTCGACACAACAGGTCTTAATGGAGGATTCAACGAGTCTGGATCGCAGCAGGTGGTGGTTGAGAATGTCTCGCAGGTTGGGGGTCAGGAGGGGTCAGAAGGTCAAGGTCAAAATTCGTCTGGGGGGAGTGACTCGGCTATGGTCTGGAGACCCTACTAGTTTTTGTGTTTTTGTGAAAATCCATTTTTAAATCATCCTGTATAAATACGAGTATTACCCTATACTATATAGTTCAGTAGTAGGTTATTATACCTATACTTTAGGTAAAGTTCCGTATGAGTTTATTTTTATTTAAAAAAAAAAAGTTTATTTGCTCGGCAAAAATTGTATGGTAGTTTACACAGGTGGTGTGACAAAGTGACGATTGAGACCACTTGTGAGCAATTATTTATCCTTAATCATTCCTAATAATGATTTACACAGGTAGGTAGTTACAGTATAAGTATATCAATTCGATGATGTCTACATACATACATATATGTGAACTCTATACATAGTAGTACGTGTATCGATTATGTAAACATAGGTATTAAAGTATCAGCTGGTACTAATCATATTATAATTATAAGTTATAAGTAGGTAGGGTACTCTATTAAGAATTTCGATTTGATATTTACTATAATGTAATTTATGCAGATTTATATAGAATACAGATAGGTAGGTAGATAAAAGAGGTATGTAAATGTAAATGGATTTTATAATGAAAGGATTTTTTGCAAAAACTAATTTTAAGAAATATTTTTGCTCATGATTATGATATGGAAATACATAATGTAATTTATTATAATGCATTCTTGTAACTTTAATTTAATAATAATACTTAGGTACTATAAGATACTATACTTGCCTATTCTTATGAAAAATTGCTCCAAATTAGGTACTTAATACTTAATCAATTCCAATTAGAAATCTACTATTTATGGACTTGTTTCATATTAATTAGTGTAATTAATTGAATAGTATTTATTTATTAATTAATTAAAGTGTAATAAAATTTACAGTCATAATTGTAATATAGATCCTTATACTGATATATATTATGCCTGTCTGTATAGAAGTTTGCTTGTATCTTTAAAATTACTTTCAAATAGTTATTTTAGAGTAGGTAATAGGTAGGTATATAATTTGTATAAATTTAGTATGAAATTATTTCCAAATTTTGAAAAATAAAATCCGTTGTTTCTCGTTATACTCAAAACCAGATCAGATCTTTATTTCATTAATTTTTTTTTTGAATTTTTCCAAATCCAGGATTTCGAGCTTGACTTTCGATTTCTATACCTCTATACCTCTAATCGTAAGACTTTCGATTCCTATACCTCTATACCTCTAATCGTAAGACTTTCGATTCCTATACCAAAGTATTCTAAAATTTTTGAAAAAATTCATTGATTCAAGGAGGTAAAAAGGTCAGATAAAATATGGGTATGGGACTCGAGAACTTGTAGTGTAAAAAATGGATTTTTCTTATGTTTAGACTTACATTTTAAGTAGCTTTATAACTATATTTACCTGTAGTCTGTAGTATGAAAATTATAAAAATATCTTTATTAGTAGGTACATAGTAGTTTGTACCTATGTTAAAAGAGTAAACAAAGATCTTAATTAGGCATATCTGAGCTTAATGATGATTTAGTAATATCCAGTTCAAGGCTTTCACCCCTAAAGGGAAATTATGTCTAATCTAATAAAAAAAATTAAATTTTTTTTATAAATCTCAACCTAAATTATAACTAAATAATATCTCTATCTATTTGAACCCCTTAAGTTTTTATAAATTATAAGGATACATAATACGAGTATACTAGTACAGTACTAGTAGGGTACTAATGAGGTGATGTGTATGGGAAAGTTAAAAATTTGAATTTTTTTATGTCAAAGTCAGGCACGGTAGGTTTGCCCGAAAATTATGAGAATTAATGATAAAAAATATAAATTTTTTTTTACCAAAAGATACAGCCAGCCTTACAAGTACAATGTATGTAATATTTTAATCCAGAAAAAAAATTATAAATGAGCACCTGTTCACATACAATACTAGAATGAAATCTCTTTATAAAGTGTCTATAATCTTTAGGTATATCGTCTATCTAGATTAGGTTTTGAAATTTGTTTCCAAAAGTATCGTATTACCTATCTGTAATATAGAGGGATTTTGGAAGTCTAAAATTTCTTGTATTTTGAAATCGAAATTTCTTAAAATTACCCAAGTTTTTGAAAAGTTTAGAAAGCTCAAATTGCATAAGGTAGGTAGGTATAACTTGTGGGTATTATTTACCTATTTATTAAGTTTTGACAATAATATCTGTGAACTTGTAACTATTTTATGAGTATATATGTAGGGTATATATATGTATCTGTCTGATATTTTGCGGTCTTTTGGTAAAAATGAGTAAAATGGCTCCTGGTGTGGTTTATTTGAGATTTTTGCCATCTCTCATAATAAGATTTAAACCATATGGTAAGTACCCTTACAATACTAGGCAGTATAGTACATATTCGTATAGAATAAAGTAAGAAGGTAGGTATGGTAAGAAGAATATAATTTTTAATTCAAATTTCCCATGGAGGATTAGTGATTTAAGTATTTAGAGGTGTATTTGCGGTGTTTTCGACTATTTGTCTGGCTAACCGAGAGACTTCTGTATCTATGTAGTATCTGTATTCTGTATTATAATATGCAGACACTATGTTATGTGGCTGACCCAGGAGGTCAAACCAGGTCAAACAGTTCGGTTTACCACATATGGTACACCAAATATAAATAAATAAAACAACCATACCATATTGTTGTTGTTGTATACACCTTTATAGAGAAATAACATAATACAGAACCTATAAGGCTAGCTCTCAAAAGAAACATTTCAAAAAAATTAAAAAATTTTTCATTTTCAAACACAGATACATACCATATTTATTATAGTCTCTAAGTTCAAGCAGGTACTAAAGTAGGTTATAAAAGCTCTATAATAAACATAATTTATAATAAATGTCCAAAATCAAAAGATACCCTTAACATTATCATGATCATGACATGACTTAATAAACTCAAAATTTTATATGACAAAAAATCAAAATTTTACGAAAACTCAATTTTTTTAGTAGTATCCTTACTAAAGAACTTTGTGTTTTTGACTACCTAAACATTTACGAGTATTATAGGTAGGTAGGCTTTTTAGTTAATTCAGTTCTGAAAAACTAGATCCTCGATCTTACATCTATCGAGGATATGCATGCAGGTATGGAACTCAAAAGTTAGATATCTCTAATCTTTAAACCTGAATCAATCGACTTAAAATGCTCAAGTTTTTCTGATACGAGTAGTATTCTATTAAAAAATCTCAAAAAACTGATTTTTTTTTAGAAAATTTCGTTTATTAACAATGGGGAAATGTTACTTGTATGATAATGATTACATAATATTTATTAGTATCGGTGGTGGTGGTTTTCTATAAGGTAGGTAGGGTATTTTTAGAAGAAAAAAAGAGCGAAAGTGTGGATGATCACCTCAAAAAACCAAAAATAAAACCAAAAATAAACTAACCTGAAAAACCTTTTCATGATCTATTTGTGTTTATATATAGTAGAGAGACAAGTTAACAATTTAATTTTTCTGGATTTTTTGGGGTTTGGGGTTTTGGGGTTTTCAGGGTTAAAATGTAAATTTATTATGAATGTGGATTTGGTCAACTTTTGAGCCAATGGACCGAATGATTTACCGAATCCCATTCATTCTGGTGAACCCAAATTGTTTGTCTAATTACGATAATACACACTTTTTTTGGTTTATCAAATAGATTTTATATAAATACCTACTTACATTTTTATATACTTACTACCTACCATTTTAACTTAATAAGCCTTTACCTATCGAGTACTTTTAAGCTGTAGAAGTGTTAAATTGATTTTAAAATTTTAATTTGGCATGACAAAAATCCGTGAGATCCTTCAAATTATGGGAAAAAGTTGAGAAAATTTGAGATATTATTATTATTATGCTTTTTTGAGAATAAATATATCAAAAAAGTATCTTTAAAAGATATTAGTAGTAATACATACTAACTTTCTATTTACTTGTACTCGTAGAGTAAATTTTCCTTATAAAATAAAGTAGATACATTTAAAGTGTACTCATAGTCATAGGTAGGTATTAGGTATAATAACCCAAAATATTTCTTCCCATTTCTTCTCCTATGACTATGACTACGAAGTACCCAATTTAAGACTTTTTTTTATATTATAAATATTTACTTTAGACTTTTGCCCCATTATCTAGGAAGGTAGGTAGGTAAATTGATTTCTATTTCAAATAGATCAGCTTAGATAACAGATTATACCGAATCACTAATCTGAAGCTGAAGCTGATATTGTTCTGTTTTAAAATCCTTGCTTATTTTGTAATACTTATGATGTGATGGGTTAATATCAAAAGTTTTTGTAAATCGACAGTCTTACAACAATACAAGTGTAGTAAGACTTTTGAAATTTCGAGATATGTATAATATATTTTTTTTTGTAGACATTTGTCCAGCATTTGTCTGAAATAAGAAAGAAACTAATGATTGTAATCAAAAACTACTGTATTTCTCTACAAAATTACTCAAAAAGCAAGACTTTTTTTATACAACATCATTTCAATCTACACAAGAAATTACAATCTAATAATATACCCTATACCTTAGAAGTAGGTAGGTACTACTCGTATACCAAGAGTTCAGAAAATTGAAATATGTACTACTGTACCTATTATGTGTATTGGTACGAGTAGTATTGATATCAAGGAGGAAATTTCAAGGGTTTGATTTGACTGGCCATCTGTACAGTGTAGCTCAATTTTGAATCGCGAAGGGTACACTTAAGTTACTTAAGGGATACCCTCCTCAAGTATAATATAATTCTCGGACTTGAATGGACACACAGAAGTTACTAATATTATGTATTCTGTCTGTAGTTACGTAAAAAAAGAGTAATAAATTACAAAAAATTCAAGTGTCTGGGGCCCTTATCCTATATAGTAGGGCTGGCTCTCTGTAATTTTCATTCTGGCAATCAGGCAGGCAGGTGTAGTCAAATTATTGATCTTTCTACTACTATATGTATCTATCTATAATTCCTTTATACTTTTTTCATCCATTTTAACTACCTACATGGAGCTATCAGTTATCTTCAAAATTTGACCAAATTAGAAATCGAATTTCTTAATTCTGACTAAAAAAGAGCTTTTAACTTGACTATTTTACTTATTTATCCTATGTAGATAAATAAGTATTCTGCTTCTGATACTTAGATTGTAATTTAACTATACTGCTATGCTAAGGATAAGTTTTTGTCAAGTGTGTGTGTTGATTCATACGAAAGCTTGGAGCGGATGTCTTTGTAAGATAATATTTTCCTCTTTTTTATACAAGTAGATATGTACACTAGGTAATGGTGAGCTACAACATTTATATTAAATCGCTTCGCTAATATTTAGCAATTTTGGCTTTGAAAAAATTAATGTAATGTAAATACAGTATAATAAATTTCGCTCAAAATATTTGATAAATTGTACGATTGATAAACGAGTAATTATATTATAGCGTGAGAGAACTTTTTCAAGATAAATAAACAACTTTAATTTAATAAAAATAAAAATAATAAAGTCACATTTTTTGTATGTACAATTACTACATAATAATAATTTACGTTTACGTTTCTAAACTAAAAATAAATATAAACTACCTCCTACATTACATTACACTACATTATGGTAGCAAATACAAAAAATTACTATAAGTAAATTACTGTAAGTAAATTCCTTTTATGTACTTATAACTATCAGTATATTATTCATTCAAGAGAGGATTAATTATTATTATAGATATATTACTAGTAAGAATTAAATAATATAAACTACAAATGTAATAAAATAATATGATACCTACAGCCTACAGCTACCATATGCTTATATACTCTTATACTCTTACTTTTAACTCTTAGCTTTAATAGTAGAATGTACAGGTACATTTTTGAAGTTTAATTTTTAAAATGTAGTAAAGAACGAAGAACTTGTAGAAAACTTAAACTCTTTAACCACTACATATAATATGTAAAGAAACTAAAACTGCATTTAAAAAAAATTTAAAATCACATTTAAAAAAAATTTTTTAGTCCATTGGTTCTTGTTTAATTTTCAATTTCCCAGAAGATAATGGTTCAGGACTTACTGAAGCACTTTTTTGAGAGTCTGGCGTATCACTACCTTCTTGGTTTTTACTCTGGTCATGCAGTAAAACATACTCTCTTGTGCTAAAACCAAATTTTAAAATGTCCTTTTCAAATAATTCATGATATCTTTTGGGTTCAATTTGTTTTCCATTTATAAATGTTCCATTAGCACTTTCCAGGTCAATAATATAAGGTTTGATTCGACGAGTTAAAGAACCATCGGGTCTTTCATGTGGAACTAAACGATATTGTAAAACAGCATGTTGTTTTGAACAAGAAGGATGGTCAATGGGAATATCCGCTATTTTTCGATCTCGTCCTAATAAATAAGCTGACTGTCGATGAATATGTAATGTTTCCAGTGATTCTTGACCTAAAAAGAAAAATAAAATTATTATTATTAGCCTGATTTGAGTTTGAGATGCAAAATTAAAAGAATTAAAATTCATAGTAAAATATGAGATATTCGGAATACTATAATAATGACCTTTAAATTGATAAAATCTCCATCTAATTCTTTGTGGTTTTCTAGCTTCAGGTGGTTCACTATATTTGATTACAACACCTCTAAATGTATTTGTTTCTTCAGTCAATTTTCCAGACAGGCCAAAATTTGGTTTTTCTTTTTCTTTAGGTGGAACTTTACCATCTTTACCATCATCATCCCTTTTCCCATACTCAAATTGTCCAACATCTTTTTCTCCTTCATTCACATATTTTTCTTTTTTAATATCAATATTTTGAAAAAAATTCCCCCAATCTTGCTCACGACCTGGTTTCCGATCTTTTGATTGAATTCTAGGAGGTGATTCTGCTGAGATTGGTGGTATGGAGCGGTCTCTTGGCCTACGTTTTAGTCTAACAATTTCTCTTGGCTCTTCATGCTGATGATGTGTTTCTCTATCCCTACTTGTACTTCTACTCTTTCTAAACAGAAAAAAAAATAATTATTAAAGGGTACAAAATTAGGTAATTAATTTGTCCTTAAATTCAAACCTGCGTTTTGATGGAGCTGGAGGAGGAGGTGATCTCGAACGAGATTTTCGTCGCTGTTCTCGTTCTCGTTCTCTATCTTTTTGACCTAGCTGACAATCTCTTGATGATTTCTCATAATCATCTCGATCCCCCCTTTCGCGACGATCATCTCTCTCTCGTTCTCTGTGGTGGTGGTGGTCTCGATCTCGATGATGTTGATTTGAAGGTGATCTTTCTCGTTCTCCTCCTCTTGAACTGCTGCTTTTTTCATACCTGTAAAAAAAATGGATTATTGTCTATTTATTTTCATTTCATCTCTGATAAACCAAATTCCAGCCTCAAGTTTACAACTATCCTATCCACTACTTGTAAAATTGAGGCCAAGATCTGGTTTTCAGAGCTGAATTAAATAGTTAAATAGGATAGGATATGACAATTTAAAAAATAAAAATATGATATTGCTTGATTAAGTTTCTATACCTTGAACTTGAGTCCGAGTGACGAGATTTTGACCTATGGTCCTCGTGGTCACCATCTCGTATACTTCTGCTTGAACTTGACATTATCTCTTCTATAAAGGTCAAAGGTCAATAATAATTAATTAAAGTCACAAAATTAAATTTTTTTAAAAAAATTCTTCCTAGTTCTAGTTGTTCAATTTTGTATTTTGTAAGAATTTTGGCAGTCTATAGGGAATATAAATCTAAAAGCAAAATCAAAAACAAAATAATAATAATATTTCCAAAAAAGTAAAAAGTCAAAAATAATTAAAGGTCCAAAAAACGATGCCTTTTTTAGGTCAAAAGTTTAATTAAACCTAACATTTGTTGACCCCTGACCTCACCCTTTACTGGCCTTCAAAGGAAAAATCTTGTCCAGCTCTTGTCATCAATTTTGAGGTAAAAAAAACATTCTTTTGATTTGGTATTCTCATTTTTGCTATTTTTTAGTAATAAATTCTAAAAATTGTCTGACATATCAAATTTTGACCCTTAAGGGCTCGTTATCTACATGTGAAATTGTGTTTATAAATGTATATTAATTATTATTTTAATTTGCATTACGATAATGGGTTGGAAATGAGCAGTTATGACAAAAAACTTAGAAAATTTTTTCGAGTTTCGAAAATGAGATTATTGCGGTTCTATACCAAAAAAACTACGCTGATTCCGAATTTCGCCTCTATTTTACCCGGAAACTGACCTTTGACACCGAAAATTGGTTTTTTTCGGAAAAAACCGAATTTGAGATTTGACTCATTTTAGATGTTTTCAACCATGGAGATTCCAAATTTCAC
>JAQIXA010003058.1:0-15286 GCA_034699045.1 Nanhermannia cf. coronata Gr-Ori-00579 | reverse complement strand
TCCTCACTTATATCCTGTGGAAGTGGGGTATCTTGATCTTGGTCAGTCCTTTGAAAAAAATCCCCAGATTGATCTTTCCTCGCCTGCTCATCACCATCTGAATATTCAGCATCTGATCCTTTTTCTTCTTCTAAATCATCATCTGGTTCTGGCTTGACAATTTTAGGTTTTGATCTTTTTGATCCCTTTTCTCTCTTTTTCTTATTCTTTACACTTGTAATTCCAGCATTTTCTATTAAAATCAAATAAATCATACAGGTCAAATAAATAAAACATATGTAATAGGATTTAATGCTGTACAGTACCCTACAGTCTACATTTTTTGCAAAATATAAAGACCCTAGTGTACAAGTACTTAATAATAGTACGGATATGTACCCGTAATGTACCTAATTGAAACAAAAATAAATGGATCCTTTAACCTTTATTGGCAGATAAAGGCTAAACCAATCATATTACATACCTATATTACTGTAGGTATAGGAAATGGTAATTAAAATCTTAATTCTTTAGTTGCGTCTTTGAATTTAAGCTCAAATTAATCCTTTAAAAGATACGCCGAGTACCCTACATGAATGTGGGTGTTTCTCTATCTTGTATTAGAAATTTTCTTATTATAGCAAAAATATTAATGTACCAAATTACATAATACATTATTATACAATAATACAAAATATCGTACATAGGTAATCTGTAACTGTAATCGTAATCATACTAGATTATAGAAACATAATTCTAGTGAATAATAGGGATTATCCAGCAAAATTAATTTACATTTTACTACTGATATGATAATTTCTTACCTGAATCGGATGTTAACCTCTGCTTAGAACTCGTAGATTTCATTTTTAACTCAAAATTTCACTTTGATCGACTTAAATAGACAATCACTTACTTATTTATTCAAGAAATGATTAAGATATGGTTATTAAGATAACCATTATATTGTGAAATATTAGTTACTTCCTTTTCCCGTGTCTTCAAATCCGATCCCCTATTGATCGACTTTATAGTAATTTTTCAATTTTACATTTTGATCCCCTCATTAGTCAACAAGAGGTAGTCTAGGGAACCCTACCTGTCTCAGGTACCCCCATGAACCCTCCTGTCATGTTCTTATATAGGTACTGGTACTATTCACCTTTCATTCATAAATTCTAATATCTCAAATCATCGTATTTATAGATTATTTTTTGCTTTCTTATGTAAATAAAATGATAACTTTGTCGGTCATATTCAGGATATAGATCTGATATCTGTAGTACCTACCATATGTCCTTTTTTTACTTAAGTATTTTCGAATGAAATCTAGATGAATGGAAAAAACCACAAACCTTAATTCTTTCTGTTGATTGAAATGGTATGGTATAGTTTTATCAGTAAATGTGTAATATCAGTATCTAATGATAAGTATGCAGTTTTAGTAGTATAAAGTAGAGATATTAATAGGCCAATTTGTGAGCCCTTTTCTTTTATTATTCATGACATTTATGATGCTTGAGTCATCAAAGATCAAACAAATTGGAGTAATGTCATTTTCGAAAATTTCGAAGACTAATATAATATGGTTTTTATGGTTTACAAGCAAATTATCTTTACTTTAAATACTTTGTAGGTAATCTAGTTAGGTAAGCACTTAAAATTGAAATATGTACTTTAAGTAGGGTACCGTATAATTTCTAGTACAATACTTAAAAGGTAATTAATTTGAATTCACGAGGGGTACTTACTTAGATTGCATACTATACTAATGTAAGGTTTTTACTACATTTCCAGAGTATCTACATTATTTTTACAAAATAATTATTTTTGAGTCTTGAGAATACTCATAAATTGTCATTTTTCGGTTTTTTAGTTAATTTAATAAGTATGTCGAAACTTATAATTCTTTGAACTTTAATTTCAACCTCTTAAAATTTTAGTGTTTTCAAATGTCTTAAGAGGAAATTAGCAATTAAAGAGGGAATTAGAAACCACGAACCATATACTAAAATTGAAAATTAGAAAATATTTGAAATGTTAATAGTCAATTAAATTAGGTTAGGTTAGGTCATCCTAATATTAGAGAGTATGTATAAACTTACCTACATACTATTCACAAGTATCAGTATTCATTTTGACAAGGCATAAGACTTTCTTTTTGTAGGGTACTATTTCTAATTTCTAATTAAAAGTAAATATAATGTACATTAGTAAATATTTATTTACTACTTTCATGTAAGCTATGATATAGTTTCTGTACATATGGAATGGACGTGTACTTATTTTCATAATTAACTACGAAATATTTAAAGTAATTTGTTATACTAGGTAACAGGGTTCTCAACTGCTTACCTATCTATACTAGTACTACATAAGTTAAGGTATTTTGTTATGTTATCAAAATTTTCATCATTGTCTAATTTAGATTAGATTTTACTGTACAGATAATAATTTTTAGCACTGTTAATTACTTACTTAATATTTTATATTCGTAATTCGTGATAGTCGATAGTGATGGTATATAGTAGGGTATATACATATTACGAGTATATGTAGTAGTATTAGTAATTAGTACATGTATCCTACTTAGGTAGATACCATAAAAACTAATCGTAAGTACATACATATATCTGTACAATTACTATACAAAAAAGAGTATAAGTAAGTACATGGGCTACTAGATACTCGTAAGTATTAGGTAAGTGTTCTTTATAAAAGTGTAAAGTAAAATAAAAAGTACACATTAATCCAAATTTAAATCTACTTGAATTAAAATATCCATGAATTTTTGGTAGGGTAATATTAGGCAATGGCAATATGCAAAAATACTCGGAGAACAACAAGCCCAGGTAAATTCCTTAATACTTATAGTATAATGCTGACATTTTATGAAATGAAATGACTTGAAATGAGTAGGTATTATTGCTTCTACATATGTAAAACGTTTATTTCTCTTTCTCAACTGTACTTAAGATATATGTATGTATGCTAATAAATACTAGTAGGTAATTGCTGCAATTACCTATAAGTTCTAAATTCTTAAAATTTATCATTATGATTGATTGACTGTTTTGTGGAAAATTATCTGTAAGTCTAAGCAAAAGGTTACTTGAATATAATATAAATTCATTATAGAAAAGAAACCTCATTCCGCATTTAAGTGCACTATTTCTTAATATTATGCCTATTTAAAATTAAAAAGGCCTAAATTTAGACATACATTAATAAGAAGTATTTGGGGCACTTGAAGTGACCAAATTAATAAAATATTAATCGATCAATTGTTTAAACTTAAATGCATAGGATAGTGTACATAGTGTACATACATAATACATAATTATTTTTTTAGTAGAGTAATTCTTAGAATTGATGGACGCCTTTGCAAAAATTCATGTTATTAAAATACTCTTACGTTCTTATATTAGTAATTCTACTATATATAGAGTATACCTATATTCTAAGTGAACCAAGCAAGAACATTAAATTTGACCAGAATTTTTAGCAAAAAAGATGCTCTCATCAACAAAGCTCTGACTCAAAACGAATTATGTATATACAAATAAATTTTCAAAAAATTGGTACTTTCACCATTTTAAAATTTTTTGCAAAATTTACAGATATTTACAAAACTGATTCTCTGAAATTCTTTCATGCACATTTGCTCAAATTCTGAATAAAAAAATTAGTAATGTCTTGAGAAGAGATACTTACATTTGTATTTGTTCATATCCAGCTTTTTACTAGGTACTAGTATAGTGTCTTTACAGGGTATATAAGTGAGACGAAGTTTTTGCAAATTGTCCAAATTTTGGCATTAAAAGTACAAGGGGAAAGTTTTAGGGGGTATATAAAAGGGTTTTGTGATTCTGGTGGTGCTCAGTTGCATTTGGCAAACTCATCCGATTAGCTTTCGAGTAAATTATTTTTTTGTCGCTCTTTCACCAGAGAAAGTTCAATACAATTTATACTCAATTTAATTGAACAGTACTATTACTGTAATAAGATAGATCGGATCTGCTAATTGCTTCTTTGGATTATTTTCTACTACTATAACTATTACTTCTACTAAAGTCTTATTTTAAGCCAACAAATTGTACTGAATTTCAGCAAGTGGTCAAAAAAATCCAATTACAGAAAAAAAAAGTCTCAAAATGCAGTACACATTTGGTCTAATTTGTGGAATCACAATTATCTCGCTGGTAAGTCAGGCGAGGGTGGCTGATGGAGCATCATCAAGTTTTCTACCCTCAAACGATGGACTTAAATTTAATCAATTGCAATGGTATAATGCTATGAAAGACTACTTGACCGCCAATGCTAATAGATATCATCCGCAACAAATCAGGTTAGAACAATTTTTACATTATACCTACTATTAAATTTTATTTAGAAATCTCATAAAACTCGAAAAATTATATTTGTTAATTTGAATTTTTATAATCAAATTATAAATTAGAATTTTATATTTTAACGAATTTATATTTGTATCTTCTCTTACATTATTCTCTCTTTGATCGAGATAAGTTTTAGCTTTATTATTATTCTAGAAAGACTTCAATTCAAATGTGTCATTTGCTTGACATTTGTTCAAAATATTGATGCAATCGAATAATCATAATCGTATTGTCTGGAAAATTATTACTTGTCACATATATACATAGGTAATTACTACTATCTATAATATAATGTTAGGTACTCTACTATTACATTTGAAATATTTCTACACTTTCCATTAATATTTTCATTTTCAAAGAGCATTCTTGGCATAATTTTTATTAGGTTAACTCCAATTATACTTTTCTAGGGTAAAATTATTGTTCTACAGATATTTCTCATTCAGATCAGATACAGAGATAACTTTGATTCATCAAGTTGACATTTTGACAATAACGGTTAGATACCCGACATCATAATCATTTGTACAGTAAATGTAACTAATCGTAAGGATGCAAAATCCTGAATCCTGAATTTGATTGATTTCATTTTATTACCCAATTTTTAAAATTTTAAGGGTATTCTGAGAATCTGAATTTAATGTCATTATGTAGGGTAGGGTGGGTCGTAGACCGTAGATAGTAATAGTAATAGTAAGCAGTAAGTAATTAAATAGAAATATTCAGAATGGTATAATTTTTTCCTACCCTAGCATATTGTCGTTACTAGAGCTGAAAATCTAAATGCATTCGATTCTTGAAAATATTGGACCATAAATCTCCAAAAACTGATAATCTAATCGTAAAAAGTTTAAAATTTCTTAAACTTTGACCTTTTCTTTGTTTGATAGGAATACAAATCCAAAGTACAAATTTCCTTTATTAGATAAATTAAAAGGATTGTTTTACCAAGTTTATTAAAACCTTTCAACCTTTTCTATTTAAATGAGATTTTATAATTTATTGGCGATAATAGTAGAACCCTAATAATTTGCACTTTTAAATGTCAACAATTCGCAGAAATCAAAATGTGAAATGGAACTTGTCTGTCTTACATTTTACAAAACTAATACATACAACAGACAGTTTTTAGAATTAGTTTTACTACACTACGAGTATCTTTACTTTACCGACTGTATATAATCTACAGTTGTCTTTAAATAGATGTGAAGGAAAAGTATGTAATGTAAAATGTAGAAAATTGTAATAAAACTATGAATTATACAGTAGGCAAGTATTTTTGACACTTTGTCTAATTTATTCGATGCAATTTATAAGCAGATTATATTACTTATCTAAGTAGGTAGTACATGCGGTTAAAAGATACTTTAAAAGTTTAAAGGTGAGTTGTGTGTGTAAAGTGTAAGAACTAAAATGAATTTGAAATTCGATGACAAGCAAATCCACTTAACAATTTGTATTTTCTCTATAAATATGAGACACGTTCATTCACACTAATTTCAAGTGTATACTCTTTACTTTTACACCTAGTATTTGTACTACATACCTACATATTGAATCACAATACCTTTACTATTTACTATCTATTACTTTTAGTGGAATTTTTTAACAATAAATGTTTAAAATTACACCTAAACATGTCCTCTAAATGCCAGTAAAATGTTTCAAAAAAGAAAATATTGACAAATAAATGCGAAATTATATCAATATATTTTCTTTAAAAGTAAATTAAAGAAAGACTTTTCCTTGAAAAATAGATTTTACGATGTGAAATCTTTGTGAGTTCGAAAAGCCTATTAAAAAACTTCACGCAGAGAGAGAGCAGAGTGAAAGCTATTGAAAAATCTTGAATCAAATCTTGAATTTACCTACATATACTACTATTTGACATGATATTTGTTTTGAAATTGAAAAAACCTTTTATTGTCAACTAGGTATGTATGTATTTTGGAGATTTTGAAATGAAATCAGATTTGATTTTGAGTGTTTAAGAATATTATGATATTCGTGTTTATGAAAGATATGAAGGATTTTGATGGAGAAAGTCTGCGTCATATGATGGTTTCGGTGTGGCTTTTGTAGTTTACTTATACATTATTTCAAGTGATATCGAAAATCGAAATTATTAAGGTTCATTTACCAGAAGAGCCAGTTTAGTTAAGGTAAATATTGAATTATTCCCTATTTAGACAAAGAATAGGTTCTTTTGGTACTTACTATTATGTAATATAATATGTAGGTAGATATCTTATACATATATGTGCTTACTCTCACTATTCTGACTGATATACAGAATAGTAGTGGTTGTGATTTTTTTGGGGGAAATCGTGATTCTAATTCTGATTCTGACGTGACTTTTGTCAATGGGCTTTAGCAATGAACAAAACAAATAAATGATGTATGTATTAGACAATCATTTCTAGAGCTCATTATTAGACTTTAATCAAAGACAATTCTACCATTTTAATACTTAATGCATACTAGGTAGTACTATTATCATTAGGTATTTGTATTTTTCGGCTAGGTATTTATTTATTTGGACATACTTGTTGGATAGTGCTACGAGAAGAGTAATATGACCTCAATATAGAAAGTCACTTTCAATTTCAATCAATCTGATATTTTTTTAAGATTTCGATCCTCATTTTTATCTTTTTAATACTGAACAAATGAACATGGGATTACTTCATACCTACTTTACAATACTACTCGTACTTGAACAAATGCACCATATTTATGTAATGTAATATAATTTATAAGAATAAGAAATTTAATCAAATTTTCATGTCCTTTGTCAAATCCTTTTGAGTTTTTTCAAAATAATTTGAATCTCTCAATTCTCATCTTGATCTTTATGAGGAAACCGCAAACCAAAATGAGAATTTGAAAGAATTTTCCAGAGATTACGTAGTACAATATATTAGGATTTCGAAAAATCCTTATTCTAGGTAGTACTTCTAGGTGTAGGACTATGACTGTAGGTATAAAACCATAACCTATTTTACAATATTCAATTTAATGAATTTGATCATTTGGACCCTTTTGTTTAAAACTTTTTCCAAAAAAGTAATTAATTTCGTATGATTGATGTAATTCATAATCGTTAGCTCAGAATCCTAAATTGGAATCTTAATATTTTATAAATTATCAAAAATATATGAAACAAAGGGACATTCAATAAATTTTATATATTTATACGGAGGCGTGTATCTTATAGTTCAAGTTCGTAATCATTTTAATCCTTTTCCCCAAAATTCTACTCAATTAAGAAAGTGCTTAGAGAATTAGAGATTCAACTTGATAGCCTTGAATCTTGAAAATCTTGTAAGATATGTATGTATGAGTACATTAATAATAATTACCTGATACTACCAGTAATGGATTAAAATAATCAAAATTTATTGTTAATATTATATGAATCTATTGTATATTTATATTTTGCAGTAACAAGCGAAATGAAATTGGAAACATGGCCCTGTATCAGCTATATGAATTAGACAAGCTTTATGGTCAAAAAGCCAGACCAAGGTAACCATTATACTGTAAAGTACTTAGAAAATATCATTTATACAGATTAAAACCTTCAAATTTCAAACTTGAAGCGCATAAATCGCTCAAAGATTCTCTCTGTACAAAATAGATCTTTTAAGATCTTAAAAAATAAGATTTCTTAAGAGCATAATCTAATTCATTTTAAGTGGATAAAAAAGCTTAGAATTGCAAATCCAAATTGAAAAAAACTGTTTAATCTTTTTTGTACTTGAGGAAAAAAGTAAATCTTGGATTGCTTAGAGCAAAAAATTAAAACTTTTTTTAACCTTTTTGCTTGATAAATTCTAGGTAAATATAAACATACAAGTACCTACTAGAAGCTTTTTTAGTACCTATGTATTTATATTAGTTCATATATGTTATAACTAGGATTTAATTAACTCCTTTTTAGTTTTTTATTAATTGGGCGAGAAAAGCGTTGAATACATCGCAAATTATCTCATTTTTTGGGGTCAAAGTTCAACATTCCTGTAAAACATATTCGATTATCCCTTTAGCTACTTAAATTTCATTTTTTCCCATTTGATTAACATGGAGCCTCTTAAAGGGCCCATAGTACCCCAAGCGGTGGGATAACCTGAAATTTTAGTCTAAAAGGCACAACTAGACCCTATAAAGGTCCTTCTTGCCAAGTTTGATTAAATTCGGAAAGATAGTTTTCGATAAATCTTTTGGGCAAACAGACGGACAGTGCAAGAAAAGTTGAATAAGTGCTCGCTTCGCTCATACAAAAATATAAAAGGTAGTAGGTAGGAAAGGTTGTGAAGATAAATCTTAATAAAATAGGGAAAAGAAATTTATTATAATAAAGGGTGGCGAAAGAGTAAGTGGGTAAATAAATTTGTCAGAGTCGAGTGAAAGTAAAATGCTTTAAGTTTGAAACCTTGTACCCTACCTATATAGTTACTTTGTAATATTGTAGGTACATACTACCTACTCGTAAGTATTTTGAATCGCTTAAAGGGGTTTATTATTCGATGATGACGACGATGAGTTAAATAAATCCAATTTCATTTTATTTTATTTTAAATTCAAAGGTTTGGTAAACGAAGCGAGATGTACTCAGAAAACTCTAATGGATACGAAAGGCCTAGTAATGTAAGTAAAATAACCATATTGTTATAATTTATATATACAGATATATCTAAGAATAAGTAGGGTACTTAAATTTTTTCATAGGATAAATATTAATGATGAAATTATTAAATGGTCGTGAACATTCCTAAAAGCCCGAAATTTTAATAAATCTTATAAGATAATTTTACATCTTAAACTTTCTAAAATCAAGTACAGATACAGATTCGATAGGCTTACACTAACAATGACTTATGCAAAGATTATTCCTTATACTATGACTAAATCCCATTTTTACAAAAAAGCTCTCTTAAAACTTAATTTCTCAAACAAAATTTAAAAATCTAAAGACCCCATTCCTAAAATTAATTGAGCAGGATATTGTATGCAACATTTTGATAATAATTTTAGTAAAATAAATTATTGAACTTGAGACAAAATTCCCAATAAAATGAAGACGGATACACATAAATACTGATGGTCTTTTTTGGATTTCAATGAACGTGGGCTAATATGTAGTTTAAGACTACACGAGTGGGATTAAAATAAGAATAAGACGTTTGATGCATACATATTATATAGGTTTATACCAAATATTTATATAGGTAGGTAATTTATGCTGTGGGCAAACTGGTAAAATAAACGGAAGGAAATAAAATTGGGGGCATAATATATTTAATGTAAAAAGGAAAATAAGCTGACAAACTCAATCTCAAAATTCTAAAACTCAAAGGTTTCAACTTTAATTTTACTATAAGATATATATTGCATGTGTTTGTTCCGGTGGTCCAAATTAATAAACTGTTAGCCTTATTCATAGCTAGACTTGTACCTACCCATGTTAAGCACATGGTGCCTATATCTACCTAGATACGTACCTAGTTTATATCTAGATGTAGATATTTTGGTTAAACCTTAATTAATAAACGGATCTTACTTACTCTTTCTTGATATTTTCACAATAGGTTTACACGGCGTTTGAAAACTCGGGTGAAAGTCAGAGAAGGTAAATAAGTTTGCAAAACTCAAACTTCAAAATCTCCTGCTGCTGCTGAAGACTTATAGACTTGGACCTCAACATAAATTATTTTATTATTAGCCCTTATCCTTATTTGATTCCTTGATCTACCCCAAATATGAAAATTACTATTTTTCAGTCAACTACTCGTAACTATAAATTTTAAATGTACTCGTATGCCTAAGCACTAATTAAAGCATCTTTCTTTTATGTACCTACCCTCTCCACTACCCATATAAAATCTAATTATAAAAAGTACCTACATTATGTCGAAAATACAAAAGTTACAAAAGTTAACTTTTATAAATTAACTACCAGATCTTATAATCATGTACTACATAAGTAGTTAATTGTAAAAGTATCAGATTTGTAAAATAGGGTAGCTGTACTTATGGTACAACATTATTATGTACTACTTGCTATGTATATAGTAGGGTATTATGAATTATGTAGCTCTATAAAAGTATTTTGTATAATGTTTTAGGTTAGGATTTAAGAATTAATTACTATATTACTAATCGTATTCGATTCTGGAAAATTAACCAGACATTTGAGGAAATTAAAATTAACCATCTTACTAATTTAGTTATAAGTTTGTAGCTTTATGTATGTATTTGTAAAATGTGTAGTAAATATGTAGTACATAGTAGGAGTAGGTACTAGTATATTAGTATTAGTGTAGGTCGTAGACTGTAGGGTACTTATTCATAAATTAAGGATTAGAATATCCGTAGTTTGAAATTTGAGTAGGAGTAGAATGATTTATAATTAGAAATTATTACTTACGATTGCAGAATTTGAAATTTGAAATCAAAAGTTAAAATGCAAGGCAATCAATTAAGTATTTAATTGTTATTTATTGTCATTGTCTTAATAACCTACCTCTACTAATTTTGTAATGAGAATGATCAATGTGTAATTACCTACCTAATACCTATAACAGTAAGTAGGGCATTTAGATTATTTTGTAGAAAATTGAATTTCCTTAAAATACTTTAATTATTAGAACTATAGGTATATATTAATTAATCGTATCATGTATGTGTCTTAAAATACTCCCATATTTTACTGACTACTATTATATAAGTATAGAATAGAGTACCCTATAGATTATTTTATCTTGCCTCAAAAATTGCAAGCTGTACATTTCTGTTTTAATCATTTTGTAAGGTTTAAATTCTAAATGTAAATGTAAATTAAAATCATAAATTGTAATATAATGCTTAACAATATAAGTAAAATCTATTATAATAGTTTTGCCTTTATAATTTATAATTACAAATATAGCATACCATAATGTAAATAATGTTCTCTAGATATTTTAAAAATTTAAAAAAACTATGAGGCAGATCTGGCTATGGCTATACTGACTAGACTACTTTTTTTTTCGCGATTAAAATTAAACATAGGAAGGTACATACCTAATAACTACCATATAATGTAATTAAAATTCTAACGATTTTAATTAAAAAGTACCCATGTTAATTTGCTGAACAGTTTTTTCGCGAATTTTTCCGGAGTCCCATATCTACTAACTACTATTCTATTCATACAGACTATACACACTTAAAATCCTAAAATCTTAGCAAGTTTAATAATAGTACCTACTACCTACCTAATATGAGTAAAAAAAATACTTAAAATAATCATTATCCTTATTTTTTATTTAAACATTATTTTGCTTGTTACTTGAAAGTTATATATTTTAAATTCTCTTTATTAATAAAAACCAATGATTTAAATTATATTCTTTTTTAGAAAATTAAATGCAAATAAATTATAATTACAATCCTTCAAGCATCTAATTACACCAGTAAATTTTTTATAAACATAACAAGTAAAATGCATCACATTGAATTCATGGCTTTTCAAAATATTTTCATAAGCAAATATCTAATAGATACTTAATATAGGTAATGTAATGAGATAAATTCATAAACATAATTAACACAAAAATATATGACCTAATTATTTACTAAAATGTACTTAAAAATAAAATTATAGTACATACCTAATTATAATTACTTCGTACTCAGAATAAGAATGAAATGTTTCATTTTTACTTAATTTATATTTTAACTGCATTCTTGGACTTGGATATAGAAGTTTTGGAATTTTTCAAATACAATCAATAGGCATCCTATTCTTATCATATGATTATAATTTTATAATATTATTGTCTTGTGATATTTTTTTATAAATTAGGCACGGCATATTATTTGTAATTAATTAATAAATAGATACCTAGTATAATTAAGTATGTAATTAATTTTAAAGGCAAGTTTTCGATTTTTCTTAACAAATATAGTATAGTGGGTGGTTTTTGAAAATTAGATTCGTTGCATATTGCATAATCAAATGCATTTTTGAGTAACTTTTATATATCATTCATAATAAGAATATTTTATACTTTATGCTAATAGTAGTTATAAATAAAATATATAATATAAGTACTCACATATATTGTAGCTAAAAGTTATTTCAAATGATTTTCATGTGGAGCTAATTTAACTAATTGTGCACTTTTTTCCCAGAGATTTTTAGCCAATTCAGCATCATTGCCCAATTTTGAAGTTTTGTCTTCTTTACAATCTGTCCAGTATTTTCCTCCCACACCTTCAACTTCTTCCGAAACACATAGATGAACAACAGGTTGAGCTCCTTCAGCAGCAGTTTTAAAGAAAAACTGACTCATCATAATCATATACTTGAACCATTTTCTTGAATGTCTAAATATGGCTGTTTGGACACCACCTTAAAATAGATTTAAAATATTTAATATTCAGAATATACTGATATGATTGGGTTACTGATTTCTAATAGTTATTTAGACGTATGTATATATACCTGGATTAACACTATTTGCAGTAATTCCATTATATCCAGCTGCTGCTAATCGGGTATTAAGCTCTTTTGCTAAAAGAATGTTGCACAATTTTGCTCTAGCATAGATAACCTAAACAAGATAAGTGTAAAATATTTTCCCATTAAAAATATTGTTTTACTATCTTACTTTTGGTTCCCATTTCTTTTCCGAATTTAAGTTATCCAAATCTAAACTTTTCGTCCAATTATGAGCCAAAGAAGATACACAAATAACCCTTCCACGTTTATTTTTAATCATTCTCTCTGTAAACAAAATAATGTATATCAAAATAGTTATTTTTAATTTAGATTCTTATTATAGCAATAGTTGGCTAAAATTTAATTTACCTAGTAAAATATTTGTAAGTAAAAATGGTCCAAAATGATTTGTAGCAAATTGAAATTCAAGTCCATCCTCTGTCATACTTTTTCTGAGACCAGCAACTCTAAAGAGGTAATAAATTATCAATTTGTCCCTTTTATCAATGAAAAAAATATTGTTTACCCTGCATTGTTTACTAAAATATCCAAGCGTGATTCTTCGTTTGTAAATTCTTTACAAAATGCTCGAACAGATTCCAATGAGCTTACATCCAGTTTTTTTACAATAACTTTCTTGCTATGAGTTTCTTTTCTAATTTGTTCTACAAATAAAAATTTAAATAGGTAAAGAATTTCCTGATTATTGATTATAAATATTATGTACTTATTATCTTTAATCATACTTATTCTTTAATAAACTTACCACAAGCTTCTTCACCCTTAACAACATCACGGCACGCTAATATAACTTTTGCACCTCGTCGTGCAAGTTCTTTTGCTGTCTCAAAACCAATTCCAGAGTTAGCTCCTAAAAAAATCATCCGTTAATTATTAAACAGAACATCTGAATTCTGAATAAATAGTTAAGTTGTTGTAATTGTAATACCTGTGATAATTGCCACTTCACCGTCTATTCTTCTTTTACTCTTACAAACTCCAGCAATCAGTTTGAAATAAAATTTAACTCCAAAAACTCCCAAAAAAATTGTGATTATTGTATATGCAATATATTCAAAGAACCCCATTTTAATTTAAAATCTTCTTTAAACTTGATTTTGATTCCAAAGGTTTTCTAGTAAAGAATGATTAAGCTCCTTGTATTTGTAACACTAACTCCAGATTATCAGGTATTTCCCTACAAAAGAAAGGAAATTTTTTATTAATTGTATAAATGGTCTGACTCAAAGTAAATACCTATGTATATAATAGACTTGTATGTTTATGCATGTTACATATTATTATTACGTATGCTTATAATTATTATTTTAATAAAATATATCCTCAAGATGATTGCCTACTGCATCAATCATATTCATAAGATAAAGGATACAATTTACAATAAGAATAAAACTCGAAATTTTCTCACAACTTCTCATATCTAGTAGAAAAACTAGACTAAACACTACAAAAGATTTAATCGATTTCACCTACATTTTTTTAAGTGCAAGTAAGTAAGTGTGCGTAAGTTAAAGTAAATTTACCAAGTACCTAATATACTGTATATATATAATTGAAATAATTATTAAAACAATAATAGGTATACCTCGCTCTCGACTGAATCTCTAATAAAAAAATACTTAGGACTTGGTAGTGAGTAAAAAATAAGTACGATATGAAAAAAAAATCTTCAAAGAAACGAGGCACTTAAGCTTAAGCAGCTTTCAACTTACCTAACTTTAGCTTAAACTTTAAACTATTGGCTAAACTTATAAATAAATAAAAAGACTTATTAATGATGATGGACGATATGCAATGCACTAATTAAACTTGTGGGAAAATATATTTTCCTACCTTGTTCTTTTTTGACAGACATATAATAATATGTTCATGCAAATCAGTTAACAAATAGCTTTCAATTCTATAATATTAGGTAATAATAAATGTCTACCTACCTAGTTGTTATTTATCTAATTGTAAGTTAAGATTAATAAGTGCTTGAGATTAAACTCTTGCATTTAAAAAAGTTCAGACTTCAGATAGTTTTTACATATCAGATTCAGATCATATTTAAAAATCAAGTTTTATACCTAATTTATAATTATTTTATAATCGTTATCTATAATATATGTAAGAGATAAGTAAAAATAGCTTAAGTAGCTTTCAAAGTTTCAACTTTCTTGAAACTTTTCTTGAATATGAATGGGTTATCTAACTTTTAAAACTTTTAAACCAAATTTTTCCAACTCTGAAACCTTGACTGACCCGTGACCCTGACCCTGAACTTTTATCTTAATTATAAACTTTTATAAATAACTTTTAGATACCTACCTAGTACTACCTACCATAAGCGGATCCAGAAATTTTCACAGGGGGTGTTTTCAATATTAAAATATCCCAATTGGGCGAGCGAAGCGAGCCC